>MCFE01000095.1:0-173419 GCA_002104905.1 Basidiobolus meristosporus CBS 931.73
TCTGGGACTCTGCAGGTCACATTGTCAATGCTGCCTCTGAAGAAGCTACAACCTCTGCCTGACTACCTGAAGTTCTGTTGCTTAACTGCAACAGCATACAGCCATCAAGACCAACTCTAGAGAGACTTCTTTCAAGATTTTCCCTCCTGTGTTTGATTGATGTCCAGCTACCCTCTATACTTTTGACTAATCTATATTGCTTTTCTACTCCTAGAACAAAGAATACCTCCTCTATCTGCTTCATCTCTTCTACCATCAATACTCCTCAGCTCTGTGTTCCTCTTTACTCCCCTTACTGTGCTGCTCTCCAGTTGCCAACTATCAGTCTGGTGCTCTGCTATCTGCCTCCAAGTCTTGCCCTTCAGGAAGTGCAAGTTATATGCCAGAAAGTTCAGCAATACCAGCAATCTATATCAACACCTGTTATCTTGCTTGGAGATCTCAACATTCCCCATCCTGAGAACAAGACTACTCTGACTGCAAGAATGAAGCCAAGGTCTACATTCCTACTGAACTTCCTGAGAGAAAGCCATCTGCTAGCACTAGGTGCTCAATCTGAGAAAAGATGTGTTGACTGGATCTGCCCTTCTGCTGCTGCCCTCTACTTTGTGAATGAAGTTAAGCAATTCTCTGGAGCTGAGCTAGGATCCTTGAGAGCCTCTGACCACCCAGCCTGGTCCCTTTCTATGCAACCAGTTGTGAAGAAGAAGCTGCCAAAACTTACTGTGCTCACCCACAAAGCTACCAAGAATCAGAAGAAAGACTTTGGGAACTACTTGAAGCTTGCCAGTTTGCTACTTTCTCTGCCAGATGATCTCAACTATGCCTGGCTCTTTGTGAAGCATCTGATTCTGGTGTCTGCCTCCCTCTCACTGCCATGCAAGACTACTGCTGTTACCTCAAGAAAATGGGAATCCATTGTTTCAGCCCTGCAACAAAGCTACCTGAGTTTCCCTAACCCAAAAACAGAGAAACTCCTCCTGACAGCAATACACCACTCCAAGGCAATTCACCACACTCTGCATACTCAGCTCTGGGATCATATTATGAGTTCTTTGCCTCTGCAATCTTCCAACTCTATAACAAGAACAGTATCAAGACTCTACAGGGCAATGAGGCCCTCTTCCAGGAAGTTACCTTCAACAGAACAGCTGGCTAACATCTTCTTCTCTACAAAGCAGTACTCAACTCCTGGCTTTCATCCTGACTTCAAGACTCTGCCCATCCCACTTGCACTTGATCAAAGGAGAATCCATAATGTGCTCAAGAGGCTTCCCAACTCTACTGCTCCAGGTGTGGACACAATCTCCTATGAGCTTCTGAAGACTAGTACCAAGGCCATGTCTGCACTTCTGCTTCCACTGTTTCAGCAATGCTCAGCCCAGCTTTCTACTCCTGAGGAATGGTCCTTTGCAAATGTTCTGCCACTGTACAAGGGTAAAGGAAAGCACCTGGATCCTAGCTCCTACAGGCCAATATCTCTGCTGCCCACCTGCAGAAAGGTGTTTGAGCTTCTGCTTGCTCAGGAGCTCTACTCTGACTCCCTCAAGTTTCATCCTGCACAGTTTGGCTTTGTTCCTGGCCTCTCCTTGGAATATGCAGTCATACTTAGCCAAGATCACTCTCTCCAGTGCAAGTATCCCTCTGTTCTGTTTGATATTACTAAGGCCTTTGATTCAGTTGACAGAAATCTGCTTTGGTCCAAGTTGCAATGCTTCTCCAGTACCTCTCTCACCCTCCTTGTCAGGTCTCTGTTTCTGGATCCACAAGCAAGAATTCTGCACCCAAGTGAGCAATCAGCTGTGTTCTCAGTTCCTAATGGAGTGGTTCAAGGCTCTGTGCTTGGTCCTATACTGTTTGCCATCTTCCTGAATGATTTCCCAAGACTCTCAGCTGACTGCCTGGTTACTCTCTTTGCTGATGACATCAGAATATCCTCCTCCAATGTGCAACAAGACTCCCAGACCATCCACCAGTATCTGCAGAAGAATAATCTCCAGCTTTCCATTGCAAAGACAGTACCTTTGGGCTCTCCCATCAACTTGGAGAACTCCACTCTACCTGCTCAGGTTTCTGCTACATATCTTGGCTTTCCTTTCCTTCCTACTGGACTAGACTCTGGAGCACACCTGAAGAAGAGAATTATCCTGGCAAGACAGGCACTCCACAAGCTACTGGCTGTTACTCCTCCTACAACTTCAGCTCCCAGCTGCCTCCTTCTACTCAAGCAGTTTGTCTTCCCTGTCCTGGAATTTGGCTTACCACTTCTCTCTCTTACTTCTAGAGACTGCACTAAGCTTGACAAGTTTGCAGTATGGTGCATTACCTCCTTGGTGCCTCATTTGCCTGAATGCCCCTACAGACATGCTATTCTTGGTGCTTTTGGGTTTATGCCCTATAAGATCAGACTTCTCTACCTTAGAACCAGATTATACCTCAGACTTCACAACTGCAACAACCCACTGATTAAGGCCTGGAAGAGAACACACCACACAACACCTGACTCCTGCTGGAGAACTATACTTGGAGATCCTGAAGTCAAGAAGTTTGCTCACTATATTCTGCAGTCAGAAAAACCCAAGCTGGCCTACCTGAAGTACTTGACAGACCTTTGGCAGCAATATCTGCAGCAGCACACTCCCTTTATGATGAATATCAATCCTTATCACATTCCCCTCATTAATGTTGTTCACAAGTCATTCTTACCTCTCTTGCTACCCCCCTTCCCACTGAACAGTGTCTTGAGCACTGAAGAACTATCATCACTTCTTATTAACTTACCTACAAATTCCCCTCAGCTACACACTCTTGTATCAAAGCTACAACAGTAGCGCTGGCTTCTTTGTTTCAACTGAAATAAAGATTTCACCTGTTGGTGACTGTCTCCCCCCCTAACCCTAATTCATGCTAGATACTCAAGCACATAGCTATTACATCATTTCATCTAAGCTATAGAGACTCACTTAGTTAGCATAGTTCACTGTCCTACAGATGAAATGATTGCAGATCATATTTACCAATACCATTAGCTAGAGTCAAGTTTGAATATCTTAGGTCAAAATTAGGATTAGTCAGTATGAACATTTAGCTAAGTGGAGTGTTGCTACAAAAATTGTGTATTTCACTAAATATTCACTAACTTAGTCACTTAGATCATCACCTTCAAATCCTAGAGTAATACTGATCCAAATCTTGTCGGATTATACTTGTAGAATTCTTCATGATCAGCATACTGGCACATTTTGATCAGTGATCTGCATCAGAATTGTCAAACTGAACTGAGTCTTCTGCTGCTACAGATAGTTCTTGGCTATTCTGTACATAGTACTTCTTAAAGTCAGTGTATGCTTCTTCACTGCTTCTAGGTTACTTGATAGTCCTCTCCACTGCATCAAGTGTTCTATGTCACCATGAAACCTTCTTAATTGAATTTCTTGATATGGTAAAAGTTCTTTTGTGTAAGTGTTGAGATGCTCCAGATCAATATACACGTCTAGAATCCTTGTGTCATATTAGTGCAGATATGAATAGTCTATCTTCAGTTATTGCAGCATTTCCATATTCAGGCTTTTTCTGTGACTATCTTTCTTTTTGAACACTGTCTGATGTGTGTCCTTTCCTTTTGCAGTAGTTGCAAAACAGGTTGCTGTTGCCTTTGTAGGGTCTTGGGTACCTCCTTTGTTGGTTATCATTGCTTATTAAAGCATTTTCTTCTTCCTTCTTATTGGCGCTTGATTTTCTTAATTCTTCATCCAGGAGCCTTCCATATATGTAATTTAAGGTCAAATCTTCAGTTCTGGACTCTAGGGCTGATACAAGGCCCTGAAACTTGTCTGTCAGGCTATTCAGGATGGTAACTATCACATCCTCATCAGTAGTTGGTACACCCACAGATTCCATCTCATCTACCAGCAGGGTAATTCTGTTAATTAGATTTTTCATTTCTTCTCCTGGCAGCATCTTTGTAGTAAAGAATTTTTGTCTCAGATACATTTCTTGGCAGCTGAACATGACTGGTAGGTGTCTTCTAATGCCTTCCAGGCATTCTTTGCCGTTTTTGCTCTTGAGCATTGAATTAGCAATTTGTCCTTAACATTAAGGCAAATGCAGTTAAAGGCACTTTGTTCTTTCTTCTGGTACTTTAAGGCTTCCTCTCCCACATTTTTAGGAGGGCATTCTTCTCCCATGACAATATCCCAAAGGCCTCTTTCTTGTAGCAGCATCTTCATCTTCACCTTCCACACTTGGTAGTTAGATCCATCCAACTTTTCAGCAGAGGGAAAATTCCAGTAATAGCAGTAGTAGACATTGCAGAGAGTGACAGCTTGGGGCTCATAACCTGTTGTAAGAGTCTTGGAGATATTGGAAGTGATTGGGAGAACAAGTAGATTATGTGGTTTTCACTTAATGATTTATTGAATGTAAAAGTAGTATTTATACTTTTACATGGTCTTGGCATTACAAACATGTAGAATAGGTTAAGAAGGTCCAAGAACATGTGTGCAAAGTTTGGGGCTGTTTGGACAACTTTGAGAATTTTCATGTTCTGGGTACCTGGTATTTTGGTGAAAATATTCTAAGTAAATCCCAACAAGGAATTTGGTCAGTATTCAGTATTCTCTAGGATTTGAAGGTGATGATCTAAGTGACTAAGTTAGGTGAATATTTAGGTGGAATTCCGAATTTTTACAACACAAATTCCCCTCAGCTACACACTCTTGTATCAAAGCTACAACAGTAGCGCTGGCTTCTTTGTTTCAACTGAAATAAAGATTTCACCTGTTGGTGAATGTCTCCCCCCCCCAACCCTTACCATTCACCTGTTGGCAATTGCACCCACCCCTATCCCCTCAAGGGGACTTCGGACGACTATAAAAATGTCAGTTCTCTTATAATAATTCATTATTTAATCACTGCCCGCTTACTACACACTTCATTGTAGCAAAACAATCAGATTTTTGTAACTATTAAAGTACACTCTCTCATAGGTCCATAGCTTATAAAGCGCATTAATAATTGAGCTATTTTATTTACTCTAGTTATAAACGTTAACGAAGCAAGCTGCCTCACACAGGTATCATATAACGCTCTATATTTCTAAAAGCCAATCACAGCAACAACACCACAAATAGCAGCTACCAAAGCAGAAGCACCAAGGGCTGAAGCACCGCTATGGTTAGTTTCCTTAGTAGTGTCCTTAGTGGAAGAAGGCTTGTCAGTTTCGCTGGTCTCAGAAGGCTTGCCAGTCTCGCTGGTCTCAGAAGGCTTGCCAGTTTCGCTGGTCTCAGAGGACTTATGAGATTCAGTTGAAGTAGCCTTATCGGTTTCCGAAGACTTGTGAGAATCATCAGTAGATGTTGGCTTCTCAGACTTTCCAGTTTCCGAAGACTTGTGAGAGTCGTCAGTAGAGGTCTCCTTGTCGGATTTGGTGGCTTCAGAAGAAGTTGGTTTATCGCTGGAGGCTTCGGAACTGGAGGCAGCAATTTGCTTGGCATACCACTCGCAAATAGCTTTCTCTTGGTGCATGGAAAGTTGAACTTCATTACTAGGACAATTGTCTTTGATTAAACAGTCCAAGCTATCAGTGTAAAAGTTTTTTTTGTTAGGGTTGCTTTCATCGCAGAGTAGAGAGAAGGATTGCACGAAATATTTGCTGTTTTGATCCTGGGTGTATTCGTGAAAGTACTTTTTCCCAGCTTCCTGAACTGAGAGTTAGAAATATATTTGTCTTTAAAGATACAGTGTATTGCATACCGATGAGCATTTTTCAACACATGGACCGGGTTGTTGGAATGGGAACTCAACTGCAGAGACAGCAGTGACAGCGGCAGCACCGAGGATGACAGAGGAGTAACGCATGACTAATACTTCGTAACAAGGTATTTTTCTCGGGAATGCTTCATAGAATTTATATATTTGTCAGTCAACACATAATGATTGAGTTGTTGCTTGAGGCTTGCGATAATCGGCCTCATCATTCGAAAAAGGAAAATCAAAGTTCTAGGTCAGAATTTATGTTTATTGTAAACGTTGTCAGTACTGAATTCTCTTGTACCAGTTGATTGATATTTCTGTGAATTTGAAAGTCTGGCTCATGGTAAACGATATAATAAAATGCTTCGGATTGATTGTTCTTGGCATTTGATGTTTCCTCAGTCTAGATTGTGCGTTATCAAAACATTGGGCCAGAGTGGACAACAACCAATCTAATTTGCTAGTCAGTTCATCCGCTCCCCGAATCCAGGAAGCTAGTAGATTCAATTGGGTCTATCATCGCAAATTATTTAACTCGATATGATTCCTCAAATAAAAGTCGGCAATGAATATAGCCATTATCAATTATGTAGATTAACCTGGGATAGATACTTGGGAACCCAAAAGCGGATGCTCGGAACTGGATTCTAGGTAAGGCTATAAGAAATCTCAGCTAGTTATCAGTCAGACCAGAGAGAAGCAAGCCCTCCACCTTTTGGCCAAGTTAAGAAATATTGAGTATTCCCATGTATGAATGCCACGACTTTGAAGCCTCTTGAAATCATAACCAAAATCGTTATCATACTCCGTTTGTATCCTTGGAAACAGAAAATTTTAACACCTCAACTATCTGTAGAATTCTTCGTCTGAGTAAAGCTAGCACCATTATTATTCCCATTTATAGAACTTTAACACCATAACCAGTGCATTACCTATATCTCAAATGCAATTACCTCACTCGATTCTGTGGATCGAATTGGTCTTAGGTGCTGTTATATTATGCCAGATGATGGCATCAACCTAGACCAACATAGTGGAACGCCAATTGCTCTTTTTATTTGTTCATGTAGCCGGTAACCACCACTCGATGCTTTTTCAGATTGGATTAAGATTGTGAAGGCTGCATGCATTTTTATCGATAACAAAGACTTTGATCATCGAAGCTGAGAAGCTTTGATTTTGAATACATTGCGTTTTATCAGTACCTAAGACTGTTATTTCCTCTTTGAGGATAACAAAAGAAAGTTAATTGCACCGTCATCATATTAGCTATATATTCACCAAAGTTGGTCATACTATTAATTATGCCTCAACGAGAACCTTTCTAGACATAGATGCTTACTAGTGTTGTTTCTTGGCAACTGGATAATCACGTGTGGCCAATGCAATGTGTGCTAGTTATGGTTACAGTTGAAATTGAACCTCACGTACCTGCAAAGCTACTTTGAAATACATTCGGTATTTATAGTCGTCCTATCCCCGAGAATTTCATATCCTATTACAAAATTACCAGTAACATGCGAAGGATTTACATACCATTCTTATTCACTGTAAGTTTCATGAAACTGGCCCTTGCTGAAGTGAGCATCTCTTATGTACCTACCGTTACAACTGTTACTGTTTTCCCAACCAGCACAAGTACTCCGGCAGCTAGTTGCAAAGATTCTGGATGTCTCAATTTCGGAAAATGCATGGATACTGGAACCTGTTCCTGTATACCAGGATTTGGCGGAATTGATTGTGGAGTACTTGCGTGTAATTCCTCCTCCACCTTGGGCATTAGCAGGGAACTGGCTCCATCAAACGGAGGGGTATGTAATACATGTGATGAAGGTTTTACAGGATTGAATTGCAACATATGTACAACCAACTATGGTTGTTCGTCGCAACCCCAACTATACAAACCTTTAACCACCGGTGAGCAAATGGCCTGCAACACCAAGCCCGAGTTTGTACATCAAAGTTACTTACAATGCCCCCTGACAGGTAAAGTAATACATTTCCTCTCACCCGATAGCATTAACTAAATCAATTATACCAGATCCTTCACTACTTTCCCTCTATCCGGGAGATGTACAGATGGCATTCACGCGCAACATCACTGGATATTCATATGCCCAATTGTTTTGGAATGACAAAGAGCAATTTACCTGCCATATGAATCAATGCTCTCAAAAGATACTTGGTATGATGTAAATATAATTTTACCTAACAACCTATTTACCTTGGAATATCTATCTGAAGGCACTGTCGAGTGGGAATGCGATGAAATTAAATGTGAATGTATGCCAGAGGCTGCTTTTTGCGGAGGAGCCGGAGTATCAGTGAATATAAAGTCAATGATTGAGATGATGTCAGGTTATAATGTTCTGTCATGTAATAACGATACGTGCACTTGGAAAGGTAAGTGGAATCTTGTTTGGTACCATACAACTAGTTCACTGATTTGACCATTGGCCTTTTTAATCATGTAGAAAATCACATCAAAACCTTCTTCCCTGACGGATTCCCTTTGAACAATTGTAAATTTGGAGAGTGCGCATACCCCAGTGAACTAGTTTTCGACATGGATACTACTGTTGGTATTTAGTTATTCCATTATCGGTGAGCTCTACTAATACATAATGTAGACTGCCTTCGAAATTAGCAAACCCGTTCTTGCGGTGATCATCATTTTCGCATGCGTGTTCTGCGCACTAATAATCAGCTGCGGCTTTGCTAAACGCACTCAGATGATAATGCGTCGTCGGGAAGTTCCCCCTCCAGCTACCGGAGTGAATATCGAGTGGAAAAAGCTTACTTACGAGATACAATTGAAGAATAGAAAATCCACCGAGTCTAACAAGTTTACCATATTGGATGGCATCTCTGGATATGCCTCTAAAGGACAAGTTTTGGCTATTATGGGACCAAGTGGTAAGTGCGCTGAATCGATTATCTCATTACACAGTGAATTAAAATATGCATCTTTCCAAAATCAACCTAGGTACCGGAAAAACCACCCTAGTGGATATATTGGGAGGAAAAAGAAAAAGCGGAAAAGTTCGCGGTAGTCTTTTGGTAGACGGCAGGCCCATGTCCACAGCTGAAATGCGACAACTAGTCGGATTTGTAGATCAAGAGTTTGTGCTTTCACCAGAGCTTACTGTTTTCGAGTCGTTGATGTTCTCCGCTTGCTTGAGGCTACCAGAATGTATTCCATATGACCAAAAACGCGCCAGAGTAGAGAGCTTGATACAGAAACTAGGGCTGGAAAACGTCAGAGACAGAAGAGTAGGGAGTGTCGCTACGCGTAGCCTTTCTGGTGGTGAGAAAAGACGAGTAGCCATAGGCCTGGAATTGGTGAGCGAGCCAGCTATCTTGATTTTGGACGAACCTCTCTCTGGCCTGGATTCCTTCTCTGCCTCAATGGTTATCAAGATTCTTCACGAATTGGCTAAAGGACCTAACAAAACAACAGTGATTCTTACAATCCACCAGCCCAGAAGTGATATATTCCAAATGTTCGATAATACTTTGGTTTTAGCCAAAGGTACCACCTTGTACTTTGGGCCCCCGTCGAAAGCAGCCACACACTTTGACAAGGCCGATTTGCATTGCCCTGCGAATTATAATATTGCTGACTATTTACTGGATATTGCACTTAAACCCGAGTTGCTTCAGAAGGCTACCGATTACAACTGCGACCATGGTAGATTCTTTAGTAACCAGATTGAAGAGACGAAAGAAACCCTGATGCTATGCGAATCAAACGAAGTTGAGGCCCAGCCGGCTACCGCTTTCCTTACTCAATTCTACTTGCTGAGCAAACGTAACTTCTTGGTATTGATTCGTAACCAAGGCTTGATGTTGACCCATTTTGCTGCCGCTATCATCTTGGGAGTTATCGTAGGAGGACTGTATTGGCAAATTTCAGTAGATCTGGCTGGGTTCCAAAGTCGCTTAGGTGCACTCTTCTTTATCATGGCAGTGCTTGCATTCACCGCATTGGGCGCTCTTGGAACTTTTCTGGAAGACCGCCTATTGTTTATTCGGGAACGCTCCAACGGCTATTACAAGCCAATCCCATTTATCACTTCAAAATTGCTTTTTGATTTGCTCCCCTTGCGAGTAATACCGGCCATTTTGATCGGCACCATCACCTATTGGATGGTTGGACTAACATCAGACGGACCTACTTTTGCAAGATTTTTGCTGACATTGGTGTTATTCAATGGTGCAGCAGGTCTTTTCTGCATCGCTGTGGCAGCATGTATCCGTGGCACTGGAGTCTCATCTTTGTTAGCATCAATCGTTATGCTATTCTTTATGCTATTTGGTGGGCTATTGATTAACCAAAGTAAGTCTATTTCTATTTTAACAAAGATGATCCGTACTTATTTCCCGTTTTTGCAGATAACATCCCACCAGCTCTTTCTTGGCTACAGTATATATCAATGTTCCGCTATGGCTTCCAGGCACTTTCTGTTAATGAGATTGTCGGTCTGCGAATTATTGGAGAAATGGGTGGCATTGAAATCAACGTAATTATATATATTTCCTTGATCTTTTCTACAATTTACTAAATCGATTCATCCACAACCTAGATTCCGGCATCCACTGTACTGGTCGAAATGTTCGGCTTTTCGGCCGATGGAATTTACAAAAATATCATCATCTTGGCTTGGTATTGGGTAATACTAATTGTCATCATCGTGATTCTTGTGCAGTTCACGGTTAAAGAACGTCGTTGAGAGGATCTAATATTCGCATTCATCAAAATAGCCATTCCATCACTAATTAGTATAATCTACCTCATATATACTTTCGTTTAGAGTTATTCATGTTATGTGCATTGCATATACTATATAATACCCACGTTTTCTTCATTAAAGGCTGCTAGTTGCTGCTATAATTTGTGTCCAGACAGAAAGTATACACCTAATATTCTGTCCAGTATCCGTAGTCGGATTTTGAAAAGCCGAGAGGATCACGTGTCACTGTACAAAGTATTTGCGAGTGTATTGTACCTGATAAAAGAAGCCCAGCCCCTTTAAGAATGGCACCGCCCCTGTCAACAAGGCAAGGTATAGGGCGTGTTTACCTCTGCTTTTCATCTTCGCTACGCGATACGGAATAATGAAAAGCTATTTAAGATGGCCTAATTAATTTACATATGGGGCAATGTTACACAAAGAGATTTACATCGTTGATCGAATACACAGCACCGGGTGTAGCCAGAAAACTTCAACAGATTGATTGACAATAAAGACCCTTAATATGGCCCCCAATATAGAATTGTCGGGCCGAGAAATACCACTCGTTTTTGCATATACCACAATGATAATTTTTCCAGACTTTGAATTGTCTGATTCATTGAAATAGCCGAGTACCAAATGATTTACGTATCTGATGGAGTGCTGAGGTTTAACGCTATACCATATGCTACATATACAAGAGAAGCAATAAATATCATCTCAATATAGCCGCCTCCATTGTTTTTTAACAATCAATGTTATTATGGCTGACTGAACGTACAAGACTAGGATGAGTATTAACTTGCGTCTTCCGGATACTAGCTCACCTTCCTTGAACAAATTCCCTGTCTGATTTCCCATTTTTATTCCCACCCAAATAGAGCACCAATCCTGATGTTCAATATTCATGCTTGTGGTTTACAGATTTGCGTGTTGAACTCGGTCTTGGCATTTTTAATGTCAATAACCTCCCTTTCTAATATGTAAGGAGATAACACGCACAGCTCGCACCGACTGCAACTCAATTATACACATCACATTTGATATTTCCATGCTCTACGTGCTAGTGCTTGCTTTAGACATTTCTACAATCTGTATTCGCAATGGACACTTACCATGGTTATGTAGACTAGGATATCTCAATCGAGAAAGAAAGATGAGAAGGACTAAAAGTTTATGTGGGAGCAAGGGTCGGGGGCGTGTCATCAGACCGATGGTCGTACATAGTCACCGCCACACGGTTGCTACCTTACCTATATAGAACTGAAAAGTAGATGTAAATCCAGTCTATCAAAGAAATGTCAAACAACAACTCTGACTTGGACAATATATTCAGTTATCATAATTGCAAACACGCATCTTCAGGAACCCTGGGGCTGCTACCTACACAAGAACTATCTATGAATCATGTCGTAATCCCACAAGAATTATATCCAGACATTTCAAACGAGTTGTCTCGACCTCTCAAAATACCACAAACTTTACCAAATCCATCACACTTCGACAATAGTAATATCATGTCTGAGCTGCAATCATCATCGTCGCCTTCGAGTCAAACGTATCATAGTGTCTGGTTGTCTAGCTCCCTAAATTCAGATATCGCTATATATGGCCCCGAATCGTCCGGGCCATTGGTTACACCAGGTCTTCACGACGTCTCCAACAAAAATGGCAATCTATGGAAGTACAACTAACCCCCACCCCCTTTTCCTTACGAAACCGTTTGATTGAATACTTTGATTCCTAGTACTGCCAACTGGTGTCTGTCTTCGGTATTGTACATACTATCATTGTGTTAGTTGGCAATGCTTTATCCGGCACCGCATGATTCCTATGGCAGCGTTTATGCAGAACAAATCTAGACTTTCTGCTTCATGAAGTGAGATGATTGGCCTAGAAGAGCTATACATGTGAGATCTTACAAGCACGGAAGTGCTCGATTTATAAATGGCATTACACCAATGAAAGGCTCCTCCGCATCAATTTACTGATTTTTCCTCCCCAAAGATCAGTTTTTTTCTTTTCGTCTAATAGGAGGAGGCTTGGACATTCACGAAGTCAATTGCATAACCAGCTTTTCAAAGGCTTATCTCCGAGACGTCTTTATAGATTTCTTGTTAGCGTCTTTTAATACCATAGTGATAAGATGACATCCTCTAATTCAATTAAAGTATTGACCGGTAACTCCAACCCCGACTTGGCTGCACGCGTAGCTAAACACTTGGGAATTGAACTTTGCAATGTAACCGTGGTCAAATTCTCGAACCAGGAAACATCTGTTACTATTGGAGAGTCCGTTCGTGATGAAGATGTCTTCATCATTCAATCTGGCTGCGGAGAGATTAATGACAATCTCATGGAGCTTCTTATCATGATTAACGCCTGCAAAACTGCTTCTGCTCGTCGCATCACTACAGTTATTCCGTGTTTCCCATACGCTCGTCAAGACAAGAAGGATAAATCACGCGCACCTATCTCAGCCAAGCTCATTGCCAATATGCTCACTGTCGCCGGTGCCAACCATGTGATTACCGTAGATCTTCATGCTTCTCAAATCCAGGGTTTCTTTGACATCCCAGTTGATAACTTATTTGCCGAGCCACTTGTTTTGAAGTACATTCGCAACGAGCTTCCTGACTACAAAAACGCAGTCATCGTGTCTCCCGATGCCGGTGGTGCCAAGCGTGCAACCGCCATAGCGGACCATTTGGATTTGGAGTTCGCTTTAATCCACAAAGAGCGTAAGAAGGCAAATGAAGTATCCCGCATGGTGTTGGTTGGTGATGTCAAGGGCAAGATTGGTATTCTTGTCGATGACATGGCAGATACTTGCGGTACTCTTGGGCTTGCTGCCAAAACATTGATAGACAATGGCGCCACCCAAGTGTATGCTATCGTTACCCATGGCGTCCTCTCTGGCAAAGCATTGAAGGTGATCAATGAGTCTGTATTGGAGAAAGTGGTGGTAACCAATACCATTCCACACGAAGACAAGAAACAAATATGCAGCAAAATTGAGACCATCGATGTTTCGGCTACTCTTGCTGAAGCGATTAGAAGAACTCATAATGGAGAGTCTGTCTCCTACTTGTTCCACAGCGTCCCTCAGTAACGCATTGAATTAGTCATTCATTCTCAACTTGTTTCATAGTTCCCATTAGTTCAAACCATCATACTTGATACTTTATGTTCAGTAAATATCAACAACAATGTCATTCTTGTAATATGAGCTGTTGGATGCAGCTCTTGTGTCTAAACAATATTTACAGTAATATATAGAGAAACAAAGGAACTTTCAATGGGCCTTGGCTTCAATCCTTTCGGATTGCGGACATCCTTTCCAAATGGGCCAAATATGGTAATGTGGCTTATAGAATCCAGTAGATGACATGGATTGCAAGTTGTGGCTGGTAAACCAATATGTTTAAATCAGAAGGAATCCTGCTTCTCAACTTGGGAATTCGCATCACGAACCAATGAGCCATTGCGTTGAGATTTCGGCATGTCATCTGTGGTGGCATGAAGGAATGAATCCAACAAGTTCCGGGCGATCTGGAGATATTTCACCAACGTTAGTCTAAAAGACTCAAGCATCTCCACTGTGAGCGACTTCTTCGCGTGAACGCATGGTGTAACTGTTCTATTTGGAAGGATGGTATAGGCCAATCCACGCCACTCGACCTCGGACCCAGACATGGCATAGACCCAGAGCGGGAAAGCCGCTATTTCGCGCAGGCTCCACGTAATAATGAAAGTACGAATATCTTTTACAGGACTTTTCATAAGCGTTTGGTAATTGCTAAGATCTATCAAGAACCAAAAGGCCATGTGAAGAGTAAAGAAGCTAGTTGGATGGATTCTCAATAATAGGCTGAACCCATATGAAGCCAAGATACCACACACTATGGATTCGGTAAAAGGCTCAACTAAAGTGGCGGTGACGACCATATACTTTCGAAGACGTATCCACCGGGCGCGCCGCTTGAAAAAATCGATTGTTCTCATAGACCCCAATGACTGGTACGCAAGATCCTGAGTCATCTCGTGTTTGTAGCCCAAGTCCCAGATGGCTTGAGCAATTTCGTTATCCTCTGCGAGATATTTCTTAAAAGCAGACAATCCACCAACACGCGCCAGTACACTTCTTCGGAACATATTGGACTTTCCAACAACGCAGCTATCTACAGCAGCAAAGTTGATGGCGTTGTACATCTTTGCATGTGCCGTGTTTAGGAACATCGACTCTAGCTCAGAGCCAAACGAGCGGGGATTCACCCCAAATGGCGCATGGTGTACCAGTTCTACGTTTCTTTGGCTTAGTTTGTCAACAGAACGACCGAGACATCCAGAGTGGGTGAAGACGTTAGAATCAAGAATCCAAACGATATCGTATTTGGCAGAGTTGTAGGCTCGAATCAGGTTGTTAATTTTCGGATTAACTCCAATCAATTGCTCACCTGGGAGAATGAAGATCAGCAAACCAGGCGGATGACTTCTCGTGACTGGTGACCACTTACCAATGATTAATCTAGCATCCACATGTTGATGCTCAGCAATGATATCTTTCACCACATCGATGGCAGGGTCATCTGGTGTTGCAATGCTAAAAATTACCTCGAAAAGAGGATAATCTTGTTTTAGGCTGGATGTGAGATTCTCTCGCAATCCATAATCAACCCCCTTGATTGGACGTAAGATTGATACGCCTTGAGCGTCATTAGACAGGAGTCGCGAAGAAACCGAGGGCTTTTGCTCCGAGTAGCGGTGCCAGCTGTTGGATTTATATAAACATCAATTCGATAACAAAGGGACAATGGGAGCATACCATATCAAAAAACCAAGAATCGAGAGGCCAGTCATAAATATCCACCACGCAACGGTCAGCCACATGAAGACGATTTGTGTGGTAGAATATGAAGAATGATGCGCATAGGTAGGACCGATTTTGAGAGCATTGCCTAAGAGGCCCTGGTATCCGCTCATACTAGAAGACATCTGAAAGAGGTAATGCAGCGTATGAGGCAACTCAACTGGAATGGTATGTGGAATTTATCGATTGAAGAATTTGGAGTTGAAGGCGAGAGTAAGCGTTGTTGGTGTTTGCTCCAACAAACCCATTGGTTTTATGGTTGTGAAAACCACAACTGAATCCCGAAGATCTCTCGGTTCCTTACTAATAAGATACAATTGAATGGTCAGACTTGTATAATAGTGAACTGAAGTTCTCTTCATCGGTAGATCAAATATTGATTATTCAACTCTGACGTATTTGAAGTACCGTTTTTAGTATAGCAAGGGGCGGGTGCATCATATTGCATTACCGCAATATTTATGTTGCGGAAGGTGTATACCAAGGTTGGCAAAAGAGTTTTCATGCTCATGTACGAGCTTTGATTACTAATAATGATGCCTCAACAAACCCAGTAAATGCGATTCGAAGCCATTACGAATACCATCTATCCAGCCGCTGTTTAGGCACCAAAAAAGACCAGGATTAGTATACTTGGCGCGTGGAGTTAAGCGCTAATCTTTAGCAAACACGGTACTCGGGCAAATGGTAATACACAAGCTGTACTGTGCACTCACTGTCCGTAGATGATGGCCACCAAAAATCCCTCAAAGCAGGAATTAAACAGGCCGGCTGAAATGTATAATCTCCGAAGGATGCTAATGTCTATACGGCCCATTAGTCATACAGACAAACTCTAGATGCGATGGTCTGAATGTTCTAAGCTACGGAAATGTATGTAATAGATTGAATTATGGTGCCTTTATTGGAACAGTGTGGGCACATGTATGATTATATTAGTGAGCATCTTAATTATTATTACTTATCAACGCAAGCGGTCGAAGTAGAATTGAATTTAGGGCCTAGTAAAAATCACGGATCTCAATGCTTTCACAATGTAAACTAAAGATATAAGGAATTGGTGAAGAGTAAAAAATTATAATGGTTAAGGTAAAGTAAACTAAACAATCTCCATCTACAATAGACTATCCATTTTGCTCATTACGTCTAGTACCGCTGCTACTGCTTCTAGACCTCCTTTGTGACAACCGCACTCCTCACACGCCTGATACAGACTCTTAGCTTTCCCGGTTCCAGGCCAGGTCCCGAATATGCGGAAGTAATCCTCCACTTTGTCAAAGCATTTCTCTCTCTCTTCCTGATTCATACTACCGAGTGCATTTTCCAATACGTTGGCCGCGTACGAGCTGCAGATCAAGGCAATTGTACGCAGTTGTAGTAAGGGCCTTAGGCGCTCCTCTTGATGAATAGTACTTGTGGTAGTGAGTACCCTACCCGATTTCATCACCAGAGAAGTATAAACCCTCCGTAATATTTCTTCCTTTGTTTGAGGATCGCTAACTGGATGTGCAGCCATATCAAAGATCAAGAAGCTTCTCTTTTCTGTCCGTAAAACACCTTTGTCAACCAGTCCTTTAGCAAGGCGCTCGCGTACTTGCTTCAATTGGTAATTTAATTTAGCCAAGTTCCATGTCTCTCCTGAATATAAGATAGATTTACAATCAATGTCAGGGCTCACTTGAATGCTATCTACCATCCGCTGAATTGAAGGCTTACCGCTCATGTAGTCTATCCAATTGTTAATACTGAGTTTCTGTTCCGAATTTTTCATAAGCTTGATCGCTTCATCGAGTAACACTTCCCCAGTCAGACTAGAATCAACAAGTTCGACAATTCGGTCACTGAGTCGAGTACAACTATATGTGGCATCTTTCACTACAGAGATTCTGTTGCGCAAGGCCAGCTCCAACATTATACAGCCACGCAAAGCGTAACTTATGTGATCGTTCCAAAAGGAAAGGTAGCCCTAACGTTGAAAACATAAGCTCTATGCGGGACAATTTAAGGCTAGAGCAACGGGAATAGTTATCTAAGCCCCCCTGTGGACAACATACCTGTTTGTCTTTTAGCCCCAACAATAGCACTTCCTCCATAAGAGTAAGTTTGGGCGATATATCATCGGACTCTTTACCAGTTCTAGCTATTGAATTGGTGGAATGTGTCTGAAGTAAGGGCTTTAAAGTCTCCTTTAGGGGTTCCCCAACGAAACCAAAATTATTGCCTGCAATTCGACGACGTTGTAAGCCACCAGTAGAAGTCATTACTGAAATATAAATAAACAAAAAAGGTGTAATTAGCCGGTCAAGAAGAAAGATAGCAGAGACCAGCACTCGCTGAAGCCAGGTTAAAGTATAGCAGGTCCAGGTGGACAAGGGCGTTGAACGAATTAATACGATTTCCAAACAGAGTCTGAAGACCAAATAAACAAACCAGAATCAGCCTCAAGTACTAATTGCTTGAATCACTGGTATTCTCATTTGGTTGTGTAGTATCGAGCCACCATCAGAGTAAATTATTTGCCCCAAATTTAACCTCATCTCGTCTGTCATACCCTCAATCTCGGAAATGCTCATGGCCATGGCTATTTGGCTTTTCACTGGCTATTAAGGAATTGTCCCAGCAAATGGAATGGGATGATCAGGTATTTTCGAATGGATGATTTATTATTTTAATATAGAAATGGGCATGGTGCCTACTCGAATATTTTCAGATATGGGAATTCTGCAGCGATGGTGTCCAGAAAAATACGGAGCCTTTAGGGAATGGCCCCTTTCAAATATATTCGGGGGTTAAAAGCTGTATTTGATATATTTATTTATTCGTTTAACCCTTGATTAATATTCCATTTTACTCTACGCCAGTGTTCATCTCTGTTGATTTCTCAAGTAAAGCGGAATCCAACTTTACGATAGATTTGTTCGTTCCTACTCCTCTTTGCAATCTACCTATCATCTCTTCTAAATAAGGGGTATTCATCTTAGCACTAGCTGTCCAGTGAAATCCTAGCGTTGCTAATTGTTTCCCCTCCCCGGAGAGTAATAGTATATTTACATATACATACATATATACACGTTGAGTATGACCATTGAAACGAAATGGGAGGGTGGTCCCAAAGATTCTCAATCAAACGAAAATGTCCTCGCTTCTAGCTTACCTTCGGTGAGGTCTCAAATCCAACAATGGTCCAAGTTGCAAAATATTCCTGAAAAAACGACATCACTAGAATCTTCATCTCAAGCAACCAGTTCAAAGGGGGCAGAGGCGAAAGATCCTCGCCCAGAGTTCACGAAGATACTCCCCAGCTCATCCTTGGTTAATGAACAAAAGAATTGGGTGAAGTTTGGTAATCCTGCAGAAGCCCAACCGCAAAGCGCCCCCTTTCTCGGAAAAGCCAGTAACCAAGCTACAAACGCCACTGTTTTAGTAGATTCTGCTGTTAAGCCTGACCCACCTTCGAAAGTAGCTTCAACACAATCTGCTGCAACACCGGCTGGTCCCGTTCCCACTCACACCCCCATCCCTATAAAAGCCCATAGGGCTCCAATCCAAATCATCAATCAAGCTCTCTCCCCAGAAGATACGATACAGCCAGAAGAACTGAGAAAAGTCCCCGGCCGCATTAGCTCACCCTTCATTGATGCCGATTCGGCTCAATCTAACGATTATAAGGAATCCCTTTCTCCAAAATCTGCCCCGATACAGTTTACACCAACGAACATAAAAAAGGTGGTTCCCAAGGGCACACCCACTGGCAACAACCTCTCCCCACCAAGCTCTATGACTAGCAAAACAATACATGCTGGCTTTACATTACCTCATAGCGCACCTGCAAAAAACCCAAATCCTGTGGAGCCGGCAGTTTCTGATCCATTTTCGGACGAACAGGCTGTTTTTGATACATCAAAGCCAGTCGTTGCTTTAGCCAGCGAAATTCCTGCTCCGCTTGAAACCACAGTGAGAGTACCTCCAAGACCATCTTCCAAAACCAAGCCCATCCCTATATCATCAAAGGGCCCACCTCCTGTAGTCCCGATCAATCCGCGTTCACCAACCTCAGCCGTATCACCTGGCGAAAGACCAATTATGCCCCATCGTTCAGTTCCTGAGGAATCTTTCTTGCATAACACAGAAAGTAACGGGGTCAAAGTCCCACCCCGTCCTCCTCATACTGTCCCAGCGCATCCAGAAGCTTACATCGAAGGGTTTAGAAAAGAGTTGCCGCCGCATCACAATAACAGTCCAATCAATAATATCGAAGGGGAAACTAGGACTGTATTACCCAGTAGCCTTAATAATGGCTTAGCAAGGAGATCTGGCACTGTGAATGAAAAGATTGGGCCTAGTGTCAAGCCAGTGGTGCCAGCTCGTCCAGTCGTCCCTTCTCGGCCAGATGAATCAACTAGCCACTTTAATAACACCGAAGAGATGAATCCTTATTTACAGCGATCTGCAACTGTATCTGCAAAAAGTGCACCACGTCTTATTATTCCGCCTCGTGAAACCCAGCCAAGCAGTGCCTTATCACCACGAAGTGTACCCAACCCACCTATGTTCAAGAACCACGATAATCCAGTCCCCGTAGCGCCCAGGCAGAGTGGCTCGGCCTCAAACATGCACAGTAATGACCAAGAGCAAAGACCTGCTCTACCAAGCAGGCCGTTGTTTGACTCTCAATTGCCCAAGCCAACACTTCCTGTTCGAGCATCCAACATATCAAGGGCAAATAGTACAATGATTGCAAAAGCTCGAATGGATGCGTTCGTGTCAGAAGCTCCTGAACCTCAAGGTATAGATTCTGTGGGAGGCGCTCCACCCACACTCCCCCCTAAACCAGCCTTGCCCCAAAAATGGGCCAACAACAACTTTGGTCATTATAACTCTGCTGAGTCAAATGCGCCATTCGAGCCCTCGGATGTGGCGCCCCCCATACAGCAATATACAAACACTACCGACTCTGACTCCAACTCAGACGATGCAGGCCCTGTGACCCAACAACCTCTTTTCCCCGATCAAACGTATGCGAATAGAAGGGCGCCTGAGCTCCCGGATCAGGCGGTTAGATTGCAGCACAAAAACGCACCGAAGCGATTTAGTATTGCTGGGAATTTTGTAATCACTGGTCACGTTGCTGTCAAAGCTTGGAATATGACAACTAAGGAATCCTTCCCGGTTTGTCACGAAGATGGCAGAGTCAGTGCTATCTGTCCATGTCCCTCAGCGGACGCCTACGAGGGAAAATTGTTCTGGTGTGGCTTACTCGATGGCACGCTAATCGAGATCAACACAGAGACGCTCAAAGTCACGAATCGAATCTCTTCTGCGCACAACTCGCCCGTCAACCACATTCTCCGATATAGATTCCAGCTTTGGACCATAGACGACAACGGAGGAGTGAGAATCTGGCTTCCAGATGCAAACAAGGAGCTTTCACTTTTCCGAAAGCTTGAGCCTGTATATATTGCCAAGAAACAACCCGTCGCAATAGTAGTGAGGAACGAGCTTTGGACGGCCAAAGATAAAAACATCAATATTTACGAGTATCGGGAAAGTCAGACTGGTATCTCTCTGGAGCAGATCGCCGCACTTGATGTGGGCATCGACATCGGAACTGTTAACTGCGTAACGAAAAACAGAGATGGCACATTAGTGTACACCGGTCATCTGGATGGTAAAGTGATGATATGGGATACCACGTCTCACAGCTGTGTGCGCGTTGTACCGGTGTCCAACTATCGGATCTGCTCGCTGCTGTGCGTAAGAGAAAGATATCTTTGGGCGGGCTTTGCTACCGGACGCATTTATATTTACGACATGAGCTATGACCACTGGATCGTCGTCAAAAACTGGGAAGCTCATCACTCATCACCCGTAAACCAGCTCAAACTGAACACCACCTCGGTGTTTGTTCATGAGGAGGTACAAATCGCCAGTTTCTCTGAGGACGGGGCCGTGAAAATATGGGATGGAATGTTGACTAGTGATTGGAAGGGTAAGTTGCCACCAGTTTGGACAGAATGTGTGGGAGGTGCTAACACTATTGAATTCAATTAGAGAAAGAGATGTTGCAGCGAGATGCGGAGTTTTGTAGATTCCGCGATATCAAAGTACTGATATGCTCTTGGAACATCGATGCCCGGAAACCTCACAAGTTCGAACACGAGAATCTACGAGCACTGGAGGCTTGGCTATCTACAGTCAAAGACCCAGATATTATCGTTGTTGGATTCCAAGAAACTGTGGATTTGGAGTCCAAGAAAGTCACTGCCAGTAAGTGACTCCGCCTTTCTAAACATTTCCACTTCAGGGTGACTAATTACGACGTTTTTATTTCAGAATCGATTCTCAAGTTCAAAAATAAGAAAAACAGTGAAGAGCAGTGGACCCACAGATACAAGCAATGGCAGGAAAAGCTAACCGAAGCGATTGCGCGAGCCGGCCATGATTCGCAATACTCCCTCGAAGAGTGCCAGAACCTCATTGGATTGTTCAGTTGCGTGTTCGTGAAGACTAGCGAGAAGTCGAAAATCAGAAAGATCAATGCTGGCAAGGTGAAGACGGGCTTTGGCGGTTTACACGGAAACAAGGTAATTCATCCAACAGTTTGTTCTGTGTAACTCGACCGCAACTAACGTGAACCCCAGGGCGCCATCGCCATTCGCCTACTATATGAGGACTCGTCCCTTTGCTTTGTCAACTGTCATTTGGCGGCCGGTCAGAGTCACGTTTTGCAACGGAACAACGATGTGGCCACAATCCTGCAATCCTCTATGTTCGAAGCCGTCAATGAGGACAAATTTGTTTTCGTCAAAGGCGGAAACGGTACTCTGATCACTGACCACGGATACTGCTTCTGGTCAGGTGATTTGAATTATCGGATTGATTTGCCCAGGGACCAGGTAATAAAACTGATCGCCGAGAAAAAATGGGACGCACTCTACGAGTATGATCAGCTACACCGTGAACAGTCCGAAAATCTGGCGTTCATGCTACGCTCATTCACGGAAGGACCTATTCACTTCGCACCTACATACAAGTACGACCGTGACACCGATGTGTACGATACGTCTGAAAAGCAACGTATCCCGGCCTGGTGCGATCGTGTACTATACAGAGGTGAGCGGATACAGCAGCACGGATACCGACGCCACGAGTTGAACACCTCCGATCATAGACCAATTAGCGCGGTGTTCACGGCGACCGTAAAAACCGTCATCGGCAACGAGTATGTACAAAGAGTCTGGGACGAGGTGGATGCAGCCTGGGCTGATTATTTGAGGAGGATCATTCATCGTAGCAAAGAAAACTGGCTGATCGAGTGTGGTTATCCCCGAGAGGTTGTGAAGCAAGTGCTTGAGAATGAACCAGACCTCCACAGAGCGGCCCTTTACCTGCACTCACAGTTTCCGTAGCCGTAGGCCAATCTCCAATACTGAGCGCATCCGCATCCATCCTTTCTGTTGGCATTATTTATTTTGTATGATTAATTAGCTCCATAGTACCTACATCCCACCAGCTTGTCAACTCTTCTCCACTATACATTCTCAAGAGGAATTCCGATTTCCACTTTCGCATCGGTCGACTCCCACCTCCAAACTTTCTCTTTTCCAGGAGAGATCGACACTTGAATAAATTTTGCTTGTTATCTTGTGTAAATGTGCGGCCGCAAAACAGGAAGTGTGGTGAATGGACCACTAGGGGAAACTCCTTCCATAAAGAAAGCCGCCGCCACACGGTAAATCGTAAATCAGGCGAGTACAAGTGTAATGTGTGCGAGCCAGTCCTGAATTTGTATCGCGTGAATATGTGGTTAATGTTGGACAGTGTGTTCGCGGGAGCGTAATGCAAATCCAGATTTCTGTTTGGGAAATCGATCCTCAACACTATTTCGTGATATGGGGGATATCGATGCTCTTCAAGCCAATATGAGGGTGAGGATGGCATCCAATAATCGACGCGCTTGTATGTGCGATTGGACATTAGTAATCGGCTGCTCTCCTACCGGATCATGGAATTTCGGAAGCTGGAGAAACAAGATTAATAGCACCGATTACTATACCTAGTGTTCCGGCGATTTCATCTACTTGGCGAGGGAATCGTCTGACGAATGGAGGCTATTTGAAGGTGGCCCCATGATAGCTTCGGTGGCTGAACGATCCGACACTTCCAGAACGCCGTTGCTAAGTGAATAAGCCCACAGGAACAAATCCTAGTCCAGATGGCTAGCAATAACGGTGGCTCTAAGAACATAGTCAGGTGGAGACGGTTGAGAAATATTTTACCTTCAGTTCATCGTAGCGTAGACCAATCCCCAATGACTTGCTCCGATCGAGACAGGACTTTGGTAAACGATACAGGAATATTCATGGTCCGACGGGACAGCTTGGAAGGGGTCTCTATTAGCAACGCCATATTTCTCATGACCAGCATCCAGAAACTGGAGTGATGTAGAAGCACTCCGATCCTCAAAATGCTAGAGGTGCGCTCTATGGAGCGATACCACCACCACACCATTGAGTTTGCCTAGGGCATCTATGACATCTATGACATCACGGACGACGTAGGACAAGCCTCACCTGCGCATCATTACCACAAACAATCTGTGATTGAAGTCATACGCTACGTAGTTTCAATCAGCTTTGACCAAGTCTCAAAGCCTCTACATTACCAGTGCCAGTGCGACGCTGTACACTCATAATCGGCAATTATTAATTCCAAAAATCCATTTATCACACATTAAAGAAGCATCGATGAATTCTTTTGTCTAAATGAAGGGCATCATGATCGGTCATGGGTAAACATATACCTCCTAGACATCAGATTCTGATCCATGCTGACCTCATCTATTTCTCGCGCTCAACCATTCTAGAATTTCCTTATGCGCTCTCTTGCAATGGCTCTTGGGAATATTCCTTTTGGGACATCGCCTGGTTGGAGATCTGAGCTTAAACCAGCATTGGTTCTCGCGTGAAGACGCTTGTCACAGGCAGCTTGATTGGGCCCGTCGTTAGACATGTGCCCTGGCGATGGAGACTCCTTTTTTGCCCTCTGAGTTTAATAATATCTCGATGGAATGCACCAAGTAACCATCGAGAGTATGGGAACCCACTGGATGCATGCCAAGCTACGTATCATTCAAATTGGCGAAGACATGGGGCGCCCTACCGCTCGCGATACCCCAGTCCCGAAGACATCACCGCATATCGAGTGCTCACGGTGCTATTCGGTACATGGCGAGTCAACTAAGGTTAAACGCTTTTATTGTTACAAGCCATTCAAGTGTTAACGATAGGGAATCTAAGAGGGATTCACGAACATCATATTTACAGTAAAACTAGATGAAAACAGCATCGCAAAGTATGTCTCGAACACTTGTCTATACATGATCACCATCCTTGGTGACCATGTAGGTTAGGTATCATCGACACACCATGCTCAGCGAAGATAGATGAAAATTTCGGCTTCACCAGAGTTCATAAGTGATATAGAATGAGTCAAAAAATGTACAGATTGGAAACGTGCCGCCTTCCTTCGATACGAGATCGATATCAGGAAACAAGGACCGAAACACCGGTCGGCTTCATGAACTCCCTCTGAAGCAATCCTAAAGGCACGTCATCCTCGCTATCATCAGTGGGAGTGTATGGCGGTGGTGGAGAGCGACGGCGAGTATTATGAGGACGGCGTCGAGAGATCGGGGTATTAAGACCTCTGGAGTGCGAGAATCTTTGCTCGTTCAATATCTGTGTTGGGCGAATCCCTTCTTTTTTCAACTTGGATGTTACTTCAGACATTGTTTGATGTATTAACAGCACTTGGATTAGTGGTCGTCGCGATAGCTCCTGCATTTTTTGCACGCTGATTTTGTAGGCAAGCTGGGAGGCAGGCACCACAGGTTCACTCTCGTCGGTGGGTACAGGGGTTTCCAAACTCTCCTGGAGCTCCACTGTCTCTGTAGGTATGGGCTCTTTGACTTCAACCGCCACTGCTTCGTTGTTGGGAACAACAGTACGAGTTTTGACCTTTTTAAGATACGAAGGGAAACTAAAAAAGCTCCGGGATGGGGGCTGCTCCACCTGCGGAGGAGCTGGGGCATCCTCGGGTTTCGTAGGCTCGGGCTCTTCCGTGGCAGTTTCAGCAGGCAGTGGTTTGGGCTCACTGTCCAGGAGAAAGATGCCAGAGAGTCTTCGTTTCAAAGAGCTGTTTTTGGTTATTCGTTTAATTTTCCTACTGGGATTTTCCGCAGACATAGTAATCTCTAAAGAGGTGGACAACTTCAATGGCTATGCACGAAAGAAGGTACTCAAACGTCACCAATGCAGGTACAGTTGCTATAAAGTAAAAGGATGGGCGGATATCTTGCACGAAAATCCGGGTGTTAAAGATAAGAGACGACCGAGTCGAAGGGCACCGTGGCCATTTTTATAGTCAATCTCAGGTCAAGATTTAGAATAATCCAAAGGGATCTTTGTCATTCAGGTAGCTAGCCTTGCCCATAGATTTGTTAGGAAACTGATCCTATAATTCAACAGTATCACCGAATGGTCAATTCAGATATGAGACCCTATTTTGGAAACCACGATTTTTCCTCCCACAACGCCCCAAAAATCGACGGAATCGAATCAATATATAGAACTAATCCATATGGGAGAAATTCGTAAACCCTCGTGTAAAATGTAGCAGTAGCTTGGGACTCTCCCCCACACTACTATAGCTTGTGGTGTTTGCCGCTTCGTACCAATCGATGAGATGTATGGCTTGCCATTTCGATTTCACCACCAAGGATCCCCTGCATTCAGAAAATCTGCTATAGTGAATTAGGAATGCCGGTTGCTTCAATCGGAGAATATCCCGCAATTCCACCAATCGATATCGCACTTACCAATCTGAATCTCCTTGAGCTTGGAATATTTGATTTTGCCTTCCAGCTCGAATTACAACGACGGTGATTCACGGTTGTATTTGTTCCCTGAAATATGGCGGTTGTGGCGAAGGACCAGAATCACTGGCACAGTATGGGTGGATTTGCCACAGCCTCCAATTATGCTGGCTGAATGTGCAAGACCCTAGCAAAGAGTGGGTTTCCCGAGATCTTTGACGTCTAGTCCAACCGTTCTGTGCTAACATTTCTTGGAAGTCCATTCCTTCAGCGTGCAGAATTGCAGTAATGTTTACACAATTCTAATCTAGGCTTTCCTACCTTTACTGATTGCCAAGCTCTTGATCATGCTTTTGATTGGGCTATGGGCCAGCAAGATTAGAGAGATATAAGAATACCTGATGGATGAAGTCTACGATGTAGCTGACATTACTATTCACCATGATTATCCTCGATCTTTGCTATATGGAGCATTCTACGTCGATGTCAATAATAGATCGGGAAATACGAAGAAGGTTCTTCATACTAGGTTGAGTACCAAAAACAAATATACCACGTCAAATCCGAAGAAATTTTCAGGGAGATTTTGCATGCATAATGGCAAACTACCGATTTATTGGAGGATGTCGGGTGGTTTGATAACATCATATTTGGCAAGAATGTGATGGATTTGATGTTCTTGGACATCACAAGCATTTCACCCACTATTTATAACACCGCGCCTCCTATTTCGTCTGTCACCTATCGATACCAGTCATCATCTGGTTTATCAGAAACAGAAGGAACTCTCGTCAGAGAATAGGCGGATGCTAAGCAAAACAAACAACTGTACCGCTGAAGCGTAGAATTTATCCGATTCTTGACACACTATATAATCCATCAATGGCACCCCGATCTTTGTGCGCTTGCTTACATTCATCAAGTAGCAGATGTTAATATTGATACAACAATCAGGCCATACAATGGCGGAATGTTCCGAAGCGATAGAACAGTAAATAATCCACCTCAAAACATCGCGCTTGTAATTAGTGGCAGTTGGAAACATCAATTGATTAAATTATCCTCGTAAGGCTTCATGAATAATCAATGCATAGCCTCACAACGCACCTGCACATAACCTGTCACTACGAATCATTGGGTCTATGACCTCGAATAGGGGGTGTATTCGAACCATAATATAAACCGAGGGTTGCAATATCTCAAATCACCCTTCTTACTTTTGTAAAAGGTGACTTTCCCATAACCTTGTTCGCTGTAAAAAGACTCTTATCCCCCGCGACACGATTCCACACGATAAATATTAAACCTTGCGTCTGTTTGTCCATTTCACCCTCTTCACCACGAAGAAACTAACCGCCAAATATGTCCCCTATTTCCAAAGAGCCAATTCTCTACGCAACCGGAAAGGTCGTAGGCCAAATTCCGGTGGACATCGATGACCTTCTTTTTCTGGGACTGGACGTTGCTGGCGCCTACCCCAAAACCGCGCCATCCTACGTTTCTCTCCGCCCCAGCAAATTTCAGCACACATTACCGGTCGACTTTGACCTCTTAACCTCGCCGGAAAACCGCTCCTTGGACTTTTCCACTAAACAGCCCGTTGCGAACTCCGAGTCCAGCAAAACACCTTACTCGTTGGGACTGCTTCCTAATAAATCGGCGGATTCGCTAAGCTCTGAAGATACCTCATCATCGGAGGCCGATGTTTTTTCTAATAGCCTGCTTGAGGCATCATCTGATTCCTTTGATACTTCAGGTGAGCAGATTATGGATATTGATCAATATATACATATCGGTCAAAGCTACGGCTCAGTTGTCGTCCAGACTGCTTCTTCAATCCATAGTTCAGGCTTAGAGCAGCAATCCAATCAAATTGTGTCTACCATCTTGAAGTCGGATGGTGCCGTAGAAAAAACGGGCACGGGACCTCAATCAATGCCTCCCTCCTGCAACGCTTCCTTGGCACGAGCCATGGCTAAATCACCTAATACACCCGCAACTCTACGTCAGCTGGACATCGACAATTACATTCATATTGGTAATCCAGCGACATGTTTGCGCAAAATGCCCACTGAAAGGGGCGAACCAACGACAGTAGTCAAGTACGCGCATCGCGCATTACATTCCAAACACAACTCATCCATACCAACATTTGTTCGGCGCATGAAGCCTCGCTTTTGGCGCAGATGTGTTGGCACATTGAAGAGTATTCGGTTTGCAAGGAACCAGCGCGCCTGTGCCATCTAATTTATGCCCTTATGCTGTGATAGCCGCAGTGCAGTTTCGTCGACCTTCATGAGGATTTCCGTAGTGTACAGAGCTTTCTTGTCTCATTTTTGTTCGGTAATTTACGTCTGCCGCTTGGTTTAATCTCTTCTTGTTCCCGCCCTTGTAAATTTTGTGCTTGACTCTTCCCCCAGGCTCTAATTGTCCATAATAACAATACCTACAAACTGGATGACCGGGTTTCTATGGAAATTCAATTAATTGAATTGGATTTTATTCAGAGCGGAACAGATATACAGATGAACTATCGATTAGGTGTGGTAGAGAATCGAGCAACCTGGAAGGTTGTGGGGCGATTATCGGTGTATAGGGGTGGAACGGGCCTGCGGGTTGGTTCCGCTTATTCCCATTCGATGGTGGCGGGGGGCTTGGTGCTGACATCGTAGACGACACGGTTAACTCCCTTGACCTCGTTAATAATTCTGCTGGAGATCTTTTTGATGACATCATATGGCATGGGGTACCAGTCGGCAGTCATGAAATCGGTGGTTTCTACGGCACGGAGAGCAATAACTTGCTCGTAGGTACGCTTGTCACCCATGACACCAACGGACTTGATGGGAAGAAGAGCGGCGAAGGCCTGGCTGGTCTTGCGGTAGAGACCTGCCTTCTTGATTTCCTCAATGTAGATGTGATCGGCAAGACGAGCGATCTCAACTTGGGAAGGAGTGACCTCGCCAAGAATACGGATAGCGATACCTGGTCCAGGGAAAGGATGGCGCCAGACGAGCTCATCATCAAGACCCATGACCTTACCGAGGGAGCGGACCTCATCCTTGAAGAGCTCACGGAGGGGTTCGATCAACTTCAACTTCATGTCTTCCAAGAGACCACCGACATTGTGGTGAGTCTTGATGGTGGCAGAGGGACCCTTGAAGGAGATGGATTCAATGACATCAGGGTACAAGGTACCTTGAAGCAAGAACTCGATCTTACCCTTTCCACTCTTCTCGGATTCAATATCGAGGGCGGCAGCCTCGGATTCGAATACCTCGATGAAAGTGTTACCGATGATCTTACGCTTCTTCTCGGGGTCGGAGACACCCTTGAGCTTGCCCAAGAACAAGTCGGCGGCATCGACAACCTTGAGGTTGATACCCAAGTGCTCACCAAGAATAGCCTTGACGTTCTGGCACTCGTTGAGACGCATGACTCCGTTGTCGACAAGGATGGCGTGGAAACGATCACCGATAGCTTCAGTCATCAACTTGGCAGCGACGGTGGAGTCGACACCACCGGAGACGGCACCGACAACCTGGGCGGTAGGGCCAACGATCTTGCGGATTCTCTCGATCTCTTTGTCGATGAAAGACTCCATGGTCCAGTTGGCCTCGCACTCGCACACGTCGATGACGAAGTTCTTCAAGAGAACGGTTCCTTGAGGGGTGTGGGTGACCTCAGGATGGAATTGGATACCGAAGATGTGCTTCTCCTCGTTGGCAATAGCGGCATAAGGAGCGGTGGAAGTTCTACCGATCACACGGTAACCCTTAGGGGGCTCGGACAATTGGTCGCCGTGAGACATCCAGACTTGCATTTCACCTTCCAAGGAGTTGAAGAGACGGTCGACGAAAGGATGGTCATCGTGCTTGAGGATGTTGAGCATAGCGTGGCCATACTCACGATGCTCGCAGGGAGCAACCTTACCACCATTGACCCAGGTGAGTTCTTGGAGACCGTAGCAGATACCGAGAACGGGGACGCCAAGGTCAAAGACGGCAGGGTCAACGTGGGGAGCGTCAGCATCATAAACTGAGTAAGGACTACCGGAGAGGATAACACCCTTAGGCTTGAAGTGCAATTCGCTGATCTTCTGGGTGCAGGGAAGAAGCTCGCAGTAAACACCGACCTCACGAATACGGCGGGTTATAAGGTGGGAGTATTGAGAACCAAAGTCCAAAATGAGGACGGTATCGTACAACTTCGAAACATCAGCGGGTTGAGCAGCCATTATCAGTTCAACGAGGAAGCGAAAAATAAAAGGAACTGGCGTTGCCGAAACCTGTTACTAACTCCCTCGCTATTTCTACTTGAGAGTCGTTTTTTTTTCTCCACCCTATCGAATCAACCGCATGCCCGTCCAATTGAAGCGCCGGAAAGCCAAACTTTTTTTCATGCATCTGTGAATGGTTTCCACAAACCAAAAAGGATTATTCCAACGGAGGCCCCGGATTGGTCCGTGGCATGCTAATTCCAACGTAGAGATGGGTGATCTTGGAAAGGCTCCGACTTTTTTCGTCGTGTTGGGATTGCCCGGCCTAGCGACTGATCAGCCAGTTAGATCGCTTCGTTCGTGAGATACTGGCGATCACAGCATGATCCAATCCGGAATTTGTGGATTTACACTTACAACGAACAAAAGGCGAATTTGGAAAATGGATTGAAGTGCCGCCGGAGTCAACTATCTAGGTGAGCATCAAGCGATGTTGAGTCAGCGCTTCGTGAGATGTGCTGGATCCCTTACATTGTTGTTGATGCGGTTTGAGATCGCCTCATCCAAAAGGGCACGCAGCCAGTTGGTGGTGCAATTGAGCCTCAGGAAATGCCGGTGCTTGATGTGTATAATCTATGTGCTACGTGAGGCGCCTTGGCTCTCTCGAGGGCATCCCCACCCTGCTGGCGACCTAGCTCTCGGTGGCCAATTTCCCCAAAAGAGAAATGCTGCTGCAAATCTTGCACCGTGGCATTGCCTAGGGATTGTGTCATTCGTCAACGGCCACTTAGCCAGATGGATCCGACGATTGATGTGCGCATAGGGTTAAGCAAATTGATTAAGATCCCACCTTGGAGAAAGAACAAAATAGAAAAACGCTGAAAAAAAACCAGGGACATAAGTCAGGTGAAATCCAAGTGGGGACCGAGTCCACGAAAAATAGAATAACTGCATTTCTTTGCGTGCATTCTGGCTTTTGACCTCAATTTGTGGTTTTTCTTGGTTCCCTCCATACAAACCGTAAAATGTAAGCATCTCTCGTTTTCTTGCCGTGTTGATTCATCAGCTGGCGAACTTCTACTAAGTGATGAATCATCTTTTAGTTATCCAAGATGTCGGTCGTAGAGAAGATTAAGGAGATTGAGGCCGAAATGGCCCGTACCCAGAAGAACAAGGCTACTTCTAATCACTTGGGTATTTTGAAGGCCAAGTTGGCCAAGCTTCGTCGTGAGCTGTTGACACCTAAAGGTGGAGGCGGTGGCGGTGAAGGAGGTATGTTTTGTTTTCTTCACTATTCACCCGCGATTTCATCTCATCTTTTTTCCTCTGAAAGCTGGTTTCGATGTCGCAAAGACTGGTGAAGCTCGTGTCGGCTTCGTAGGTTCGTCTATTTTAATGTTCCCCTGGTCTACATGGCATGTCGACTGACTCCCTACCCCTTGCACTACTCAGGTTTCCCTTCTGTTGGTAAATCCACTTTGATGTCCAAGTTGACCGGTACTCACTCCGAAGTCGGTGCCTACGAGTTTACAACATTGACCACCGTTCCAGGTGTTGTTCAATATAAGGGTGCTAAGATCCAGGTATCTAGATAGATCGTTGGTTGTATTGTGCCGGCACCTCAGATTAATAGCGTTGTGATAGATTCTTGATTTGCCCGGTATTATTGAAGGTGCCAAGGATGGCAAGGGTCGTGGTCGTCAAGTCATTGCTGTTGCACGTACCTGCTCGCTTATCTTCCTTGTTTTGGACGTCCTCAAGCCCCTTACCGACAAACGTATCATCGAGCGAGAGTTGGAAGGTTTCGGTATTCGTTTGAACAAGCAGCCTCCTAATATCTATTTCAAGAAGAAGGAAAAGGGTGGCATCAACATGACCAACACCGTGCCCCTTACCCACTTGGATTTGGATGGTGTGAAGGCCATCTTGTCCGAGTACAGAATCCATAATGCCGATATTTCGTTCCGTTGCGATGCAACTGCTGATGACCTTATCGATATTATTGAAGGAAATCGTGTGTACGTTCCTGCCATCTACGTCCTGAACAAGATCGATCAAATCTCCATTGAGGAGCTTGACTTGATCTACAAGATTCCACACGCGGTTCCCATCTCCGCCCATCATGAGTGGAACTTCGATGAGTTGTTGGACAAAATGTGGGAATATCTTAGCTTGGTGCGTGTATACACCAAGCCCAAGGGACAACTTCCCGACTATGGCACCCCTGTGGTGTTGAAGCGTGGCCAATCTTCCATGGAAGATTTCTGTAACAACATTCACAAGGCCATTATTCGCCAGTTCAGATATGCTTTGGTTTGGGGTAACTCCGTGAAGCACAACCCACAGAAAGTTGGTAAAGAGCACATTCTTGATGACGAAGATGTTGTTCAGATTGTCAAGAAGGTGTAAATTTCGGTTCAACTCCCCACTAGGCGCTCGACCATGTTCAATTATACATATCTGTAGAACGTACTCTATCTATACTTGGCCGTGCCTTAATCCTCTGCAAAGAACTCCTTCATCTATGAAATAAATCGGTTCTAAAATTGTATATGGACTATATTTTATTTCTGATGATGCTGTACATATCCACTCACATAAGCTTCTAAACTGAACCTTGACCAACCCTAGCTTCCTTGGATTTCGTTTAAAATAGACTGCTTCCAACTAAGGTATTCTCGGTACTTGCGTGTATGACGGTAATCTACGCCGGAAATCTAGACAACACAACCAACACGCATTAGAATGGGGCGGGGAAGTTTTCAATGAGAGGGTCGCTTACCATGGCTGCAACTCCACTAACAGGGCCCTGCTTATGGATAAGCTCTGTAGGCACTGGGGCCTTGGTTTCTTTGACAGGTGATTTCTGCATGGCTTCCTTTGGTGGCTGCGATGGAGCCTCCCCCTGTTCTTGGGGAGCTGGGTCATCGGGATTCGTTTCTTCCTGAGTTTTCTTTTTTCTCCTGGGTGTCTTGGCACTCTTTTTGGACTCCTCCAGTACTTTAATTTCCTCTTTGCAGATTTGCTCCAGTGCCTTCAAAACCGCGTTAAACTGGTTGTTCTGGCAGCCACATACGGTGACAACACTGGCTTTATCGATTTTCACCCCCAAACTCTTGCAACACTTGTAGAAAGCAGTGGCCAAATAGACGGGATGCTCGAAATCAACACTGTTCAACTGTGCACCAGTAAGCATGGAGGTCCACTTCCCCCGGAACGATTGCATGAGTTGGGCTACCGAAGGGGTGATTTGAGTACAGCCGAACTGTACCCCCAGTTCGTCCACGGTAACCTGGGTGTTTAGAGAGAGGCTACGTTTGACAATAGCCATGGTATTACGATACACATTGGGGGGAACCCCGGAAAGGGAGACTAGCGCAGGCTGACTGAAATCTTCGTGCAAACTTGAGTAGACGACGGGTTAGATACGGAGGAAAATCAAATATACCCCACCTAATTAGTAACAAGCAAACTGCCTCTCCTCACAGCAGGAACATACCTTTCGCAGGCTAGTTGAACACATAAGGCTGGCTTACAGACACCACCCTGTTTCAGTGAAGTGCTGGGGATCTTGAAGTTTACCAATTCCAGAAACTCGCGAGCTTTCTCGGCAATCTTGAGGTTTTGCTCAAGCTGCAAGGAGCTGATCAGGTGGTCAATAGAAGACATTTTGCGAAGGATGATAAGGGGCAAGCTTGATGATGTAGTTGCTTGTATTGTTTGTTTTGATGTACGATATTTTTAGATTTCCGAACGATCACCCATTGAAATTTGGAATCTACATCATCTAGGGGGTGCTCGCTGTCGAATTCCTAGCTTGGAAGATTTATATGCTGGTTCCCTTCGAATGTATGAACCGAAGGCTGAGGGCATCCATGTTGCCCACCTTAGTAATACCCCGCCGAAGAGAGGCCATGACACGCCACCATTCACCACTGAGAACTATGCCAATCGAGCCCGTGGCTGCTTTTATGTCGATGGTGTTGTCGAGTGATACAAGAACCTACCACCACCTCTAAACTCTTGTCACGCTATGTCCCGCTTCTACTTGGGTCTAGTAATCCTCGACCTGAGTCTTGGGTTCAGGGTTACTTTTCTAGGGGTACTGTATGCGATGCCGTTTTGGCCAAGGATAGCTTTATGGCTTATGGGACCTACACTATTAGCACCGGCGAGTCACGTGAGATATTGATCAGCTGTTGGAGAAATGAAAGCATCGCTAATTCCGCAACAGGATATACTTGAGACGCAGGGGCGATATATATTCTATGTTATGTTAGGATTGTTGGGTCCAGTCCAACCCAAAGCTACATTGGCAACCTTCATTGCAGTCTCGGACGATTACGTGGAGTCCAATGTCTGTCTTACATTTGACCGGGAGACAGCCCATTCAACTAAACATGCTACTTACGAGCATAACATTGTACACTGAATATTGGGGTTAAATATCTACTTGCTTAAGGTGGTGATTTTGCTTAAAAGTGGGGTTAATTTTTAGGGTGCCTTACACACACGATGGCTGAAGTCTGGTATAGGTAGAAAATTTTCTATATGAGGCTGAAAATAGAAAATTTACAAAGACTAACTTCGCCTTGGTTGAATTCCTCTCCAACAAAACGAACATAGTATGGATTTCAGTCACCTCTCCCCCGCTGAACGCTCCCATGTGGAGCAGATATTACACGAGAAGCAGGTGAGACCAGGTTTCTTTTGCCCTCAAAATGGCTATTTTATAACTAGCGTCCTGAGTAGATGAAAGATTTCATGCGTCTGTACTCCTCTCTCGTCCAAAAGTGCTTCAACCACTGCATCAAGGATTTCACCACGAAGTCACTCACCACAAAAGAGGTATTCACTACTGCTCGGCCAATGAGAGTTCCGGCGAACTAACTATGTTTAGGATACATGCGTGAACCGCTGCATCGATAAGTTTATGAAGCACAACGGCCGAATCGGTCAGCGCTTTGCCGAACAAAACGCAGCCATGATGGCTCAACAGGCACAGCAACAGCAACAGCAACAACAACAGACACCCTCACCATTCCAATCCATGTGAACACCGCATTCTTCAACCGAATTTTCACAATATCACATACTATTCATCAAAGCAAATTTTATAGATATAAAAATATCATAAATCCATGGGAAAACGATGGCTCCAAATTCCTTAGGGAAAGGCTCATATACGTGACAGTTGTGTTCTATGGCGAAGTAAATTTGGCGCCGTTTACGGGGATTGGGAAGGAGTCACCACCACACCAACCAGTTACTACGGTGGCTCGCATCTGTAATGTTTCATTGCAAACAATGAGGTGTATGCTAGTTAAGTGAAGAGAGAAAATCGTTTAGATTCAACGGTTTCTTTTCCTTCTCCTTGCTTTGTGATATAAGCTTTTGCAGGCCTAGCTTTTTACCCTTCTTTTTCTTGGCCGAGCTGACAGTTGGGCTGTTCCCAGCGCTCAGATTCATGGTCGGCTTGGGGGTGGGGCTATCAAGCGAACGTTTCTGGATGGTCGACTTGTCAGCTAGTGGGGAGTTTAGGTTGGTTGGCGTTGAAAGCTCGGAGCTAGTTCTCTCGAAATAAGCGGTTGGTGTCTTGGGCGTTATTGTAGTCAAATGAGTTCTATCTGTGCCGTTGAACTGAGAGATTCTGTGACATTTGTGACAGGTGTAATTGACAACATTCTTGGTTGTGTTAGAGGTCTTGGCAGTGGCGGTTTTGTTGGAGAAGTTTAAGGGGAACAGTTTCTCTACGCGTTTACTTCATGTGAGAAGTGTTAGACCAAGCGCTTTATGTTTGGGCAAGCTGGTGGAAGATGACTTCACTTACTTTTGACTAGCATTGTAGAGGTTTCTCTTCGTTTTGAAGGACGAACTGGCCTTTTTCTTCTGATTGTGCTTAACTTGAACTTTACAAGTGACCCCGGGGACAAAGAGATTCCCGCATTTGGTACAAAACTGTGATAGGAGATTTTCGGAGAGTGTTACCTCCAAGGAGTCAGAGAGGCTGAGGAATCTTTGCGAATAAAAGGAGGAAAGCTCAGGTGAGATGGAATGGACGTGGTGTGCGATGGACCACAGGTACTCTAAGCGGGCGGAATTGTCTGCGCTTGTAGCCATAGTAAAGTGAGCTTAGGAGCCTGACATGAGTGTAGCTCTATATGGTCGATACCAGAAAAAAAAGTTCCATTTCAATCGGTAGTTTACAATAATCAAGGTTAGAGTGATCACACCTCATCCATGGAATCGGTTTATTATGCATAAATTAACCATTAATCTAGTTGGCAAATCGGGTTTGCCCATTCAAGATGTTGTAGCCATTAATGAAATCCTTTGCTGAGCAGGCTTTCTTATTCTCCAGCTTAACCATGTCACATTGGATCATGGTGCCCTCTTTGCAGACAACCTGGATGCTGTGAGATGCTCTGTCCAGGATGATGGTTCCGGGGCAGGCGTCTGATATGTCGGCAGAAGGCTCCACCATCCTGATGTTCATAAGTTGGATGGCTGAGTCGCGGAAGGTAGAAGTCAATGGAAACTAAACAGTCAAACAATCAGTATAATGCGAATACGGAACAGCATGGTGGATGTGGCGGGCTACCTTGGCTCCAATCGCCCTAAAGCGTCTGTAGATCTCTTCGGCAGACTGTTCTTTCCAGTCAATGAGAGCCATCTCCTTGGAAATCTTTGGTGCCAGAGTGACCTTGGAAATATCTTGCGACAAAGCATTCCTCTGGGTAATGCTAAGGATGAGTATCCGTAGATGAACAATGATGATCACGAAGTGCCGGTACCTTGTTTTCCTCAAAGTTGCTCACGGTTTCGAACAGAGCCTTGGATCCAACCTCTCCTAGATACGCCTCCATTTCATGATAAAATGGTTCTTTCGGCATGGGCTATGAACATGCTTCAGTTTCCTCTGACTGGGCCCTCTACTTGAGCTAGTGAATTGCACTCACCACTTTTACTTGCTTGAGAATACGGCCAGCATCGAAGATTTCTTCGTGCAGCTCCATGATCGAAACCCCGGTTTCCTCGTCACCATTCAAAATTGCATACTGGATAGGTGAAGCGCCTCGGTACCTACACACAGAATGGATACATCAGTTTCTGCGAAGATGCCGACCAAATGCAATCGTTCGAAACGGACTTGGGCAGTAGTGAGGGATGAACATTCACCGCTCCCTTCGTGAAGCTGCGCAGAATTCGGGATGGTAAGAAATATCCAAACGAAACTACCACACCTAAGTCAAAAGACCCAGTGGGATCTTGCGTGGGTTTTGGCATCTGATAACGCAAGGGGTTAGCCTAAATAAACGCACACGGTGGAGTGTGCTGAGCAATGGCTGACCTCCCAGCCCTTCATAGTCTTTGGAGGTGGATGGAACACCGACAGGCCTTCTTCTTCGGCATATATCTTCAGTGGAGCTAGGTTTAACCACTCGTCAATACCTCATATTTTACAACACATAATTGCACGAATATCACCTTTTTGAATTATCTTGAGCCCTCTTCCCCTACGCTGGTCCGGAGGAGTAACAACGTCCAAACTTTTGATAAAACCATCTGGAGTTTTCTCTAAGGTTGAAGCAAACTGTATTAGGGAAGAACGACGCTTCCATGCGCGGCTTTCGCCAAACCTTACTTTTGTATTCCACTAAACGCTTCAAGGAGGCTAACGAAAAGTTGTCTGTTCCGAAGAAGAGAATGCGAAGTCCCTGGTTTTCTACCTAAGTAGCAGATAAGTTTAGTTGGATCGGGCTTTCAAACAGGAACCTCGAGTGCCGTTGGTTATGCAATGGAAAGGAGGAGAACGCGCCAACCTTGCTAGTGCAGAAAGTGCGTACACCAGCAACCCGGGGAAAGCTCCTGGTGCGGAAAAAGTTGCTTGTGAGGCTTGAGAGGAACGGGGGCCTTGTATTCAGGCGGAGCAATAAGGAGCTTCCCATGCTACCGGTTTGCAGTTGCAGTTCGTACCAGAATAGTTGTTGAGGCTGACCATTCAGAAAAATTTATTAAATCGTCCCACTCAACCTTAAAGGTGCATAGATATATTGATCCAGCCCACACGGATTAATTATGTAATCATGTAGTTTGTAGTTGATATTTAATTGGGAAATACCTAGCGTTCAGCGCTTTCTTTTATTCCTTAGATCAACCTACACATGGATCACCCAGATCAAAAGACCAAGGCTTCTTCGAAGCCAGAAACCGAGTATGCTGCGCCAAAACATCCACCCAACTCTCACAACTTCGTCCCACTGCCACAAAAAAAGAAAAAGAGTGGCAAAAACAAGGCCAACCAAGCCCCGAAGCCGCTGAATCGTCGACAAAAGATTGAGAAATCCAATCTAGAGCTCAAGCGTCAAATGGAAATAACGATCATGCATTGGCAAGAGAAGTTGTTCGCCCCGGGAGTCAACCCTGAGTTACTTGCTGAAGCGGTAGGAAGTCCTGTTTGGGTTTTCTTGGAACTAGTTTCTTGCCTGCGAGTCAAGTGGTTTAACATCCCTTTTGGAAAAGGCTAGATTCTTCCGGCCTGTCCATTTCGAAGAGATCGTTGAGGAGAGGAATTCGGAGTTTCTTTGCGGATATCCTCTATGCTCACAGCCTTGCCAGGTGAATTTTCCCCATCCGCAGTAATTCCTTCATGGGGATTTGCTCACACTTTTGTAGGATATCAAAGGGAAATATCATATCTCGTTAGAGGAACGTAAGCTGTATGATATGACGGAGTTGAGATCTTATTGCAGCGGTCTGTGCATGACCGCAGCCAAATTCTATCTCTCGCAGTTGTCAGATGAGGCGGTTTATTTGAGGGATTTGGAGAGGTATCGGGTGTCATTGATATCCATAGGAACAACCAGGCACTGAACCTATTTCTGATTTATTACAGCTGGGGAAATGTCAAGGTAATTCCTTTGGGACATGATGCAAGGTACGGACTGTTTCCTTTGGTCGCATGGGTTAAGTCTTTGTTGTTGAAAATACCTTTGTTGTAGCTCCGTCAACCTTCCACAGAGAATGAGCGAGGGCTTGGGGCAAGAGTTACTGTCGAATTATGTGAAAAGTATGATCGGAACACTTCAACTGCCTCAGGATGGCCTTGTGATCAAGGAAAACAATCCATCCGAGCAAGAGAAGAATCTCCTGGCTCAAAATTTACACCTGAATGGAGCAAATTTTGATGCTGTGGACGGCTTTTCTATTCAGACAACCGGAGACAGACAGACTCCCTCGACCGATATTCTTCCTAAGGCGAAGGCTTCCGTTTCCATTGACCCTGATGTGACTGAGCACAACACAAGTATCGATAGCTTCTTCGAGCAAGCTGACTTGGCCCGACAACTCGCAGAAATGGAATTAAACGACAATACAAATGTAGAGCAAAGTAGGTGAAGCGTTATATAGAAGGTTTTTGCTGATTCTCACCCCTGCTTGTCGTTACTAGAATCCACATCGAGAAAGCCCAAGAAATCCAGCAAGGCAAAGAAACCCAAACCTACAATGCAGCTCTCCCTGTTCGGAAAACTGTGGACATTTTTGGACAAATGCGTCACAACAGACACTCGCCAATACATGAAGAGTTTGAGAACTGAAGTGCCATTTTCGATGTGCAATCTGGTTGCCGATACCGACGAAGAACATCGCAATCTACTCCGACAAAACATGTTGAGCGAGAAGATGATCTCCACGTAAGTTGCGACTATTTGAATGGTTAAAGTGGCCACTGTTTCTTACCTTCGCCTTCGACTGCGATGCAAACGCCAGACTCTCGGCACTCCGTGCAGGTAAGTGATGCATCTTCATCATCACCCGATTTCGTTTAATTAACCGGGATTCAATAGAATATCGTATAACCACCATCGTTGAAAACGAGCTCATTGGGCTCGTGGGGACGCTCGTTCTCGACGAATCAATGGTTGTATTAGATCCGGCTGAGGATATACTTCTCTGCACAATCTTTTTGGATGCGTAAGTTATACTTCATTATGGATCCTCAATTGCACCAACTAATCGTCCGTTGCCATCAGAATCTCAAGATATTTCCCCTCACTCGATCGCGAGATGACGGAGGCCTCGTCGAGCATCTTTGGGTTGCTCGAGCCGCTCGGCGTCAACCGAGACAAACTGAATATCTTGACGCAGATGATCACCGGAGAAGAGGTCAAGTTGAATAAGTGAATCGTTGTATTATAATAAATTCGTGTCGCGAATCGATTTGGTTTGACTGGCCAACACGCAAGACGTTAAGCTACCAAGTAGTTGGTTTCTTGTGGGAGGGGAGGGTACTGTTGAGCTGGATGTCCGTTCACAAGAATTGCCTTGGTTATCTGATCCCAAAGGCTACGGCTTCTCTGGAATTGAACGATTATTCTGCTTGGTGGGGAGCAGTTATCCAGCCGGTAACACTAGTGTTGGCTCGAGCAAAAACGGTTCTGAAGGCAAATGCTTGGTGTCGGGATAAGCCCAACATCAATTTCAAGGACATAGAGTGGACGCAGTGCAGTCTACTTCCTATTGAAAGATACACAGTGAAGGGACATCGTTTATTGGAACGATTCATTTGGACAACCCATGCAAGCAAGTGTGTTCAATGATGCTGCATGGAGATTTGGATGTTTTGTCGGGGAATTAAGGAGCACGCCACATATGGACAGTGTCCGGGAATTGAGGGATCTATCGGATGGCTTGGAATAATGGACTACGGAATAATGAAATATCTATATCTAGGGTGTTCGGGGGTATATTATGCTGCGGTCTATCGGACAATGGCTAAAAACGCTTCCATCGTGTAGTGGGCATCATTTCCTGGGGAGGTAGAGGTGTGAATAAACCGCAGTGATCCTTAGGCAGTAACGACCCACTTACCGGCATTGTGTAAATACTTGTGCTCAATTCCAAACTCACTCAAGATACTGGAGAGTTTTCGCTTCTGCTCAACCTTGGTTAGCGCCATGTAGAGACTAGATGTATCAAAAGTTTCGATGGGGTCGGACAGCTTGGCGCCCATGTTCCTTAAATACTGCAGGTCGTTCTTCACATCATGGCCAACCAGGATGGGTGGAGAGCTCATTTCCCAATCCGCCTGCAGCTGGCTCACGGTATTCAGCAACGAGGTGCACACTGATTTTCCAAACGCAAACCGATCCTTGTTGTCGGCCACGTATTTTCCATTGCGTAGGTGATAGTTCTCCTTTACAATATAATGCTTATCCACGAACAGCCCCTTGACCGGGTTGTATATGGTCCAACCAACCTCGGTGATAAACGTGTGATTCGCTTCGTAAGACTCGATGTCGATCGCGAAAAAGATGTATTTCTTTTGGGCCACGAACTTTCGAGCCTGTCTTAGAGAATGTAGAGTGAGGCGTTCCCGCTCTTTTCTTTCGACCATCTTCTTGTGTCTTGTGAGGTCCTTCAGTACGCGATAGTAGGTGGGGCGGCTGTCAATTTCGATCTTTTCCACGTCTTTCCACGCTTCCATCAACCGGACCGGCGGTAGCACTCTATCTATCAAGGACTCTATCTCCTTCTTCAATCTCAAATACGTAGGGGTAGATATAAGTATATACCGCAGAGAATCTTTCCGGCTGGTGCCTGGTTGAGAAAACAAAACGCTAGTTGTTAGGGTGATTCCGGTCAAAACAATGGAAACAACTGTTCGCATACCCAAGTAGAAGGTTCCAAAGGCTCCATTGGTATAGAATTCGGGGATCTTGAGTCGTTGCACCACCACTTTCTTGGCAGTGGTATCTGCTTTGAAGGCTCTGGACCATGTGCTTTCCAGGAAATCTAGTCTGTAGAGCACCGGCTCATCCTCTGTCTCGCTATCGCTAAGGAACGCTCTTGCCAACATGGTGGTGACAGCCTTCACTCAAGACAAGAGTAGGTGTGGGACATGGTAAATTCATTTTTATCTGATACTCCCGCGCGTAAACGTGTATAAAAAAATCGACTGGATTTTTCTTTTTGCTTTCAGTGTGGTTATATTATGACGATTGATCTGAAAAAAAATAGTGTTACGCGATTTAAATCGTCCACTACAGTAACCAGCTTGTATATCGCCTTCGAAACACCCATTTTCTCTTGCGTTCCCCTATGGATCTCGAAGCGAACACGAGAAGGGACAGACTTGCCAAGCTCGAACAGGAGGTAGGCTGAATTCTCCATGCTTCCGGGCTCGTTTCTAACCGACTTGTATCGTTTCAGCTTCAGGAGATCAACATCCTGAATGGCGAACTTTCTACCTTGAGACCCAAAAGTGTGAGTATACCTTAGCTTGCTTCAGCCCTCCTCTCACTGGGATATTAACTCTCAGGTAGCGTGTGTATGAGAAATGGTCTTCCACAAGCAACCTTTACTTCTTGGCAGACAAACGAGCCAACGTCACCTCAAACAAGAAAAGTTAGTAGCCAGTTGTGTTGTTCTTTTGGCTGGGGATTTGTGCGTTGACTGTTGCTGTTTCTGTTAGAGCAAGAGATACAATTGACCAACCAGATAAAACAATTGAAGGAAGACATAGCCAAGCTGGAAAAACACTGATGCGCTCCGGACGATTCCTCTGGCTCACATCGCTTACTGAAAGCACTCTGTACTCTATAGCCCCTTCTAACCAAGCATGCTCCCCTACAAAGAAGTGACACTAGCGTAGTGAATGGCTGCACCGTGCCCCTTTCCCAACTGAATAAGATGGTTTTTGCCCAGAAAATCTAGTAAAAAGTAGAGCCCAGCTTCCCAGTGTTTGCGTTTGTGTCGGTCAATCGGGTGTGCATGACACTGTGGTGCGGTCCAAAAGCCCGTACAACGGAAATCCTCGCAAAATGAAAGATGAAGAATGGTTTATTAATGAGCAAATCGAGCCAGTATCTGGAGCATTTATTCATCCTTAACAATGTTGCCCTTCTCGGAAACATAGATACCATCCAGGAACTTACGGATATCCTTGTTCTTGGCAAGGGTGGATTGCTGGATGGAGGCGGCGGATTGGGAAACGTTCTCCAGCGAGTTACCACTGAGGATGATCTCATCCTTTTGGCTCTCAGAGTGCTTGATGGTGACTCCCTCCAACATGGGCACACGGCGAATGACCTTCTCACCCAAGAAGTTACGGATCTCGACAATCTTGCTGTCATCGGAAATGTTGACGTTGATGGGGAAATGGGCATATACGAAGCGCATCTTGTATTCGAAGCCCTTGGTGACACCGGTGATCATGTTCTTGATGAGGGAGGAGATGGTACGAAGGCAGGCAACGTGTTTACGAGCACCGTGCCAGACCACCAAGCGGACCTTTTTGGCGCTAATCTTTTTGATATCCATGTTAACGTGGTGGAAATCCTTGGAAAGGGTGCCACGGGGTCCCTTAACACGGACAACACGAGACTTGATATCTACAGTCACTCCCTCGGGGATGGTAAGCTCTTCCTCCTTGTAAATATCCTTCATGTTTAGCCCAAATTAACCTGGAATCACGAACACGCATTAATGGCTGCCACAAGACACATACTCGAACGATAGATGGATACTGACCAAATGGATGGAAATGGATGAGATTAGGTAAAAGAAAGAGCTGCCCACCATCTGGACATCATTTGTACCAGATGGCCCACTGCTGGGCAAAAAATTCATGCTCCAGGATGGTGATTGGAAAATTTTCGGGCCATCCGTTCAATGGTTGGGAATGCGCACCATTCTGATTGGGATCGATCTTTTTTCACCTGGGCGCCTCGTGACTTGACGGCACCAATCCGTCCTGGACCGTCAGCATGGATCCCTTGGCTGCTTTATGCTGTGCTGGCCAATGCGAGGAGGTCCCCGATATACCCAGCGGTTTCTTCCGCAAAGAGCACCGGAGAAGGTGGGTACTACGGAAAGCGCCAGGTTCGGATTCCTGCGCTCATCAACAGTGCGAAGGAATGCCGGAGATTCCGTCTCGAGATTCATTGAATCTGCCTCTTTCTTCAAAATATCCCGGGTTTCCTTTACGCCTCGCAAAACCTATCCCGCAGAAGTGGATTCAGGGCTCTTAGCCTTCTCGAACGAACTCTATTTATTTACATATGCTCAGCAACTAGTGAAATACGCAAACGTCGTTCACGCAACACCACCTGGATGGTTGGATCGCGTGGCCAGAAACGAGGGGGGCAGTCAGCAGATAACCAACCCCCGGGGATATTAGAGATTAGGCAGTGACGGTGTCCAGGAGGAATACCGAGTAAAATTACATATGCAAGTGGTGGATTACATTGGGGTGCACGATGGTTGCTGAATCGCCCAGGGATTCCATCGGGTATGGAGCTAAAGGTATGTACAGGTGAGGAAGATGACTGCCGCTTCAACCTTGAGTGACTCGTGCCAGGGTGGCAAGCGAGGCCAGCAACGAGAGCCCCGAGAGTGAGCTCAAATTGCCATACTGTGAGACCCGTTGGAGGTAATGCAATTTTTCGAGATGTGATCTTGGTCGCTTGCGATCCATCTTGGGCTGTCTCCAGCTGCTGCCGAGCCATCTTACCCACAGGAAGAAGTCCGCAGAGGTGATTCCAAGATCGTATCTAAACTGCCTCAGAAGCCAGCGCTCCATTTCCGACAACTCGGCTACTGTAATGCCCACCCTGGCCGACCACTCGGAGTTTCGAGTATTGCCGTCCAGGTGGTACTTGGTGGCCAGAAGGAGGCATGAAACAAACAATCGGGTCACGTGGTCAGGGTTGAGGGAGGAGTGGTTGAAGGAAGCGCGAAGTCGATGCATGTACTTGAGAGCTAGGATAATTACAATGGTGGGTGACTCTAGGCTTAGCAAGATGTTGGTGAAGGTCTCCTTTAGTTGGGAAGAGGAATGCATGGGGATGGGGCCACTGGGGCTGTCGCTGAAGCTGGTGGACCAAAGGTAAGAGACCACGTTCGCCGCATATTCCGCCATCCTAAGTGTCGAGAGATCGGGGAAGTGTTGGAGGAGGAACTGGCGAGAGTCGAAGCTCGTCAGCGTGGGTCCAGGATTCCCTTGCTGCAAGGATGGCGGCGGGGTGGCTGGAATAAATATGGTATTGAATGAGGTGGCCATCTTGACGGTAAAAGGAAAACGGACAATGAGTGTAAATTTTCCCCTCCCGTGGCCGCACGTTTTTATAGAAATCCTTCATGCGCCATTATCTCATTTGTTGCATTCCTTAATCATCCGAACCCGTGTTCACCCACGTCTTTGCGGAATACAGATAAGGTTACAGACCCCCAATCAAGTTCGGTTGGGATCAACCGACTTCAGCCTCACTCTCCAGATTTCTGCGCTTATTATAGATTCAGTCTCGTCTTCATGGTAGTTCATGCTGTTCGTACCTCATTCTGAAGCGGATGATTCCGACGGTAGTCTAGTACCTCCATTGAGGCCTCATATGAATGGTCGATTCCACTCAGTCCGTATCAATCCGAGATAATCAGCTCGGATAAATCCAAATTTTGTCATCAGCAGAGGTGTCAGTGGTTCCAGTGCCCTAACCCACCTTAATCCCCGGCTCTGCCCGTTTATCCTTGGATTTATCTCTGGTCCACAGGGACTGGATCCATCCCATGCCTCGAATCATCACCCTCGTCCTCCATCCACCCTTGGCCCTGTAGGTGGAAACGCTGGGTAGATGGCGGCTCTACAAGACGCTTTGGAATTCCAATTCGATGGACTCTCCCGCGTGGCTTGGTGTGCACGGAATCTCCCATATTATCCCAACCTAGGGTAAAGGCTGATAGGAAGTCTTGATGTGACATTAACACCACCTGACTCCTTTCTCTAGACTCGTTATGCCGTCAATCACCAATAGGCAGGTGGGCGAATGCTTGGATGAAGCTTGCCAATTGGCCTTCATCAACTCCGCTCTCTTGATTACCTGCTGGCTCTCGTAGCTCCCATCTGCTCTCAAATGTTTCCAATGCCTGGTGACGAATGATCCCGCTGGCATTGCGCACATCCGAAGGCCATCTATGCGTATTGGCTGGATCCATCCCATCATCGAAATTCGATTTTCAATTATCTCTTCCAACCTCAGAATCCGCAAGCCTCCCTCGGGTGACCCTGGGGGATCTGTGGATCGATAGACCACAATTAGAGAGGAGTTGGAGTGACAAAAGCAATTGCCCTTGTTTCTTAAGCCCCAAAGGGTTGCCATCGGGTGGGGAATGATTGAGCTCACCACGCGAGGTACTGAAAACAGGCCCCCCTCGTCCAGGCTGTTTGTAGGTGAATCGTGATTCCCAAGTTGGCCCAGTGGTAGGAAATCCCACTAATGATCAGTGGGTTGAGCTATCCTTGAAATTGGAGGTTGCTGGGTTTGGTCGGACTGGTGCCGGGTGGCCAACTATTCTCCATTGAAGATTCAAATTTGGATTTTTCTTGGAATTGTCAATGGTCACAACTAGCTTGTGATGGCATTCCACCCTACATACGGCCAGAGATTTTGTATTGCTGATAATTTCTCTTCAGAATTCAAGTGGTTAGACTGCATACTTGATACAGTGATAGTATGTATGAGGACCAACATATTCCATGCAGTGCTATGTGTAGATATAGTATGTGCCTTCATCAAATGGTGAATTTAGTTTAAGTATGGTTGTTGTTGATTTTCATTATGTTCTGTTTGAATCCATTAGTAACACATTGCTAATTCTCACAGAAGTAGCTGATTACTCAGAGTAGTTGATGGAGGGGCAGCCTTAATAGTACTCACAATAAATATAATCAGATTGGTTAAGCCACATCATAACTAAATTGTTGTAAGAGTCTTGGAGATATTGAAAGTGATTGTGACAAGTAAATTATGTGGTTTTCACTTAATGATTTATTGAATGTAAAAGTAGTATTTATACTTTTACATGGTCTTGGCATTTCAAACACATAGAAAAGGTTAAGGAAGGTTCCAAGAACATGTGTGCAAAGTTTGGGCTGTTTGGACAATTTATCTAATTTTCATGTTCTGGGTACCTGATATTTTGGTGAAAGGATTCTAAGTAAGTCCCAACAAGAAATTTGGCCAGTGTTCTCTATGACTTGAAGGTAATGATCTAAAGTGACTAAGTTAGTTGAATGTTTAGGTGGAGCTCTGAACTTTTACAACACAAATATCAACTTTGAACTGAAACTAACACAAAAATTATCTTGGACTTGTTCTATAATGCCATTAATCATAGTGCCAGATGGTGTTGTATATTTTGTTGTTGAATTCAGAAATCTCAGTCATGTCCATTGTAAGTTTTTAATTACACCTGCATGTTCCATAAGCTTAGTCACTTGAAACACGGTCCACAAATCTTAGAGTACTTCCCCAAATTACTTATTGCAGATGCTTGCTGTGCTTGGACTATGCAATAATATAAAAGCCACTTTACATTCTATTTGTTGTAAAAGTTTGTAATTCAATCTAAATATTCTCCTAACTTGGTCACTTAGATCATTGCCTTTAAATCCTAGAGAATACTGAACAAATTCCTTGTTGGGATTTACTTGGAATATTTTCACAAAAATACCCAGTACCCAGAGCATGAGAATTCTCAGAGTTGTTCAAACAGCCCCAAACTTTGCATAGATGTTTTGAGGACCTTCTTAAGCCTATTCTATGTGTTTGTTATGCCAAGACCATGTAAAAGTATAAATACTACTTTTATAGGCAATAAATCATTTAGTGAAAACCACATAATCTACTTGTCCTCCAAATCACTTCCAATATCTCCAAGACTCTTACAACTTAGAGTAGGCTTAAGAAGGTCCTCAAAACATCTATGCAAAGTTTGGGGCTGTTTGAACAACTTTGAGAATTCTCATGCTCTGGGTACTGGGTATTTTTGTGAAAATATTCCAAGTAAATCCCAACAAGGAATTTGTTCAGTATTCTCTAGGATTTGAAGGTAATGATCTAGGTGACTAAGCTAGGTGAATATTTAGGTGGAATTACAAATTCTTACAACACTCCCACTCAGCTAAATGCTCATACTGATTAGTCCTATTTTGACCTAAGATATTCAAGCTTGTCTCTAGCTAATGGCTTGGTAAATATGTCTGCAATTATTTCATCTGAGGGACAGTGAACTAAGCTAACTGAGTTATTCTCTATAGCATCACATATGATATGATGTCTAATATCTATATGCTTATTTCAAGCATGAAAATTTGGATTTCTACCTAATTGTGTACATCCTTAATTATCTTGAAATGATGTAATAGGCATTTTTTGACATAGGCCTATATCTGTAAAAAGCTTTCTTAACCACATTGATTCTTTTGTAGCCTCACTGGCTGCCATATACTCTGACTGACAACTCCCACTGAATATGAGATATCTGGACATGTTCCAAGCATGTTATACATCAGACTGCAGACCATAGATTGATAAGGAAAGTCAGGGCTTTCAGATGACACCAAGCTCTCTTGATTTGGTGAAGTTTTGGCCAAGTTAAGGTTTGTCTCCATTGGGGCAACTACTGGTCTACAGTCTTCCATTAGGTACCTCTTTAGTATATCTTGAATATACTTGGATTGGCTTAGGGTAATAGTGCAGGTACTTCTGTCTATGCAGAGGAAGCCTCAAAGTACCAGAAGAAAGAACAAAGTGCTTTAAGCTGCATTTGCTTTAATGTTAGTGACAATTTGCTAATTCAATGCTCAAGAGTAAAAACGCCAAAGAATTCCTGGCAGGCATTAGTGTTGTAAGAGTCTTGGAGATACTGGAAGTGATTGGGAGGACAAGTAGATTATGTGGTTTTCACTTAATGACTTATTGAATGTAAAGTAGTATTTATACTTTTACATGATCTTGGCATTACAAGCACGTATAATAGGCTAAGAAAGGTCCTAAGAACATGTGTGCAGAGTTTGGGGCTGTTTGGACAACTTTGAGAATTTTCATGTTCTGGGTACCTGGTATTTTGGTGAAAATATTCTAAGTAAATCCCAACAAGGAATTTGGTCAGTATTCTCTAGAATTTGAGGGTAATGATTAAAGTGATCAAGTTAGGTGAATATTTAGGTGGAACTACAAATTCTTACAACACTCCCACTCAGCTAAATGTTCATACTGACTAGTCTTAGTTTTGACCTAAAATATTCAAATTTGTCTCTAGCTAATGGTTTGGTAAATATGTCTGCAATCATTTCATCTGTAGGACAGTAAACTAAGCTAACTAAGTTATTCTCTATAGCTTCACATATGAATGATGTCTAATATCTATATGCTTATTTCAAGCATGAAAAGTTGGATTTCTACCTAACTGTATACATCTTTGATTATCTTGAAATAAAGTAATAGGCGTTTTTTGACATAGGCCTAAATCTGTAAAAAGCTTTCTTAACCACATTGCTTCTTTTGTAGCTTCACAGGCTGCCATATACTCTGTCTCTGTGGTAGAAAGTTCTACAGTTGGTTGCTTTCTTGAATTCCATGAAATTGCTCCTTTACAGTAAAGAAAGGTATATCCTGTGGTGGATCTTCTGTCTTCTAAATTTTGTCCCCAATCAGCATCAGAGTATCCCACAAGATCCTGTTCTGAATCCTTATAAGTGTATCTTAAGCAGATATCAGCAGTTCCTTTTAGGTATCTAAAAATCTGCTTAACTGCTGCAATATGATCAGATCCATAGTTCTGATTATGATGGCTGACAACTCCCACTGAATATGAGATATTGGGACGTGTTATAAGCATGATATACATCAGACTGCAGACCATAGATTGATAAGAAAAGTCAGGGCTTTCAGATGGCACCAAGCTCTCTTGATTTGGGTGAGTTTTGACCAAGTTAAGGTTAGTCCCCATTGGGGTAGCTGCCGGTTTACAGTCTTCTATTTGGTACTTCTTTTGTATAGCTCAAATATACTTGGACTGGCTTAGGGTAACAGTCTGGGTACTTCTGTCTATGGAGAACTTTATCCCTAAGTAGTAACTAAGTTCTCCTAGATTGGACATCTTGAACTCCTTAGATAGGCTGGATTTAGTCTCCTCCAATGTTTCTAGGTTATTGGTGGCTATAATTAGATCATCCACATATAGAGCTAATAGAACTGGATTTGCTCTGACTGGCTTATAGTATATACTATAGTCAGCATTACTCCTTTTGAAACTCAAAGATTCCAAATAAGAAACTATCTTGCAATTCCAGGCTCTTGGTGATTGTTTGAGACCATATAGTGACTTTTTAAGCTTACAGACCAAATGGGGGCTATCTTGGTCAACAAACCCATCAGGCTGGTCCATATACACATCCTCATCAAGTTCTCCATTTGAATATGCAGTTTTTACATCCATTTGATGAATAAAAAACTTATATTTGGCTGCAATAGCCAATATTAATCTGATGGAATTAAACTTGGCTATTGGTGCAAAGGTCTCAGAATAGTCAAGTCCTTTTGTTTGAGAGTATCCTTTGGCCACAAGTCTTGCTTTGTGTCTTTCAATTGTACCATCAGCCTTGTATTTTGTCTTGAAGACCCATCTGTATCCAACTGATTTTTGGTTAATTGGCAATTTGATAAAGTCCCAAGTTTGATTTTCCATCAGGGCCTGATATTCCTCAGTCATTGCAGATCTCCAAAACTTTGTCTGAGGGCTATTTAGTACCTCTTTACAGTCTGGGACTCATCAATATGTACTGAATAGGCATAGGCTAAGTTTGTACCCTCATTGACATAGTAACTTGGGCTATTTCTTGTCTAATTGGATCTCAGGGATATTCAATACTGGAATGATCACTTCTGGGATATTCCTAGGCATTGATTCTGGCTGGACCATGGTTGTAGAGTCCTCTGGAGTGAAAAAATTTCATTGTTTTGCTCTGATTCAATCCTGACAATTGGTGGACTTGGGATCAGATTTTTGTCATCATATGTTGTCATCTTTGTGAAAATTTTGAGTTTTAACCAAACAACACATCCCTGAGCTGGATTAGCTTCTTTGCTTTGATATTGTAGAGTCTGTAGGCTTTACTCTCATTGCAGTAACAAAAAATATGCATTTTACACTTTTTGGCTCAAATTTTGACTGATTGCCAGGCAGTTTCATGGCATAAGCTGTACACCCAAATATTCTTAGATGTTCTGCACTTGGTCTGCATCCATACCATGCTTCAAATGGAGTAGAATCACAAAGTATTCTGTTATAACACCTATTTTTAAGATATACAGCAGTGGCAACTGATTCCGCCCAAAAATCATAGGATAATTTTTGATCATGAATCATAGATCTTGCCATAGCAATTATTGATCTGTTAGCACGTTCTGCTACTCCATTTTGCTGTGGGGAGTATAGTACAGTAGTCTCTTGCTTTATCCCATGAATCTTGCAGAAGTGTATGAAGAGTTTTGAGGTATATTCTACACCATTGTCAGAGCGTATTTTCTTGATTTTTTCACCAGTTTCTCTCTCCACCATGGCTTTGAACTCCCTGAGCTTAGACAGAGCTTCTTCCTTTCTCTCCATGAAGTAGGCCCATGTGTATCTTGTACAATCATTGGTAAAAGTGATTAAATACTTCATCCTGCCTAAGGATAAATTTTGCATATCTCCACACAGATCTGAGTGAGTTAGATCTAATTTTTTCTTAGTTTTGATCAACCCAGAGCTCTTGAGCAGTTGTCTGGCTTGTTTCCCATATATGCAGGCTTCACAGTGCTCCAAATTGACTGGGGGATCAATTTTTACTCCAGAAATTAGCTGATCTTTGATCATTTTGTGCAAATAATCAAAATTGATGTGCCCAAATCTCCTGTGCCGAAGCATTGGTGTTTCTTCATTTGAGTTACTGATATTGGCTTTCAAATATGATGGAATATAAGTCAACTTGTATAAATTCTGATCTCTGATACCCAAAGCAATATGGGCATCATTTTGATCAGTAATCTTGCATCCAGAATTGTCAAAGCTGAAACTGAGTCCTTCTGCAGTGGCCTTGCTTACAGATAGTAGGTTTGTGGCTATTTCTGGTACATAGAGTACTTCTTTGAAAGTCAGTGTATGGCTTCCTTCACTGCTTCTTAGGTTTGCTTGGATAGTTCCTTCTCCCACTGCATCAAATGTTCAATCATCACCCATGAAAACCTTCTTAATTGGAATTTCTTGATATTTGGTAAAAAGTTCTTTTTCGTGTGTAAAGTGTGGAGATGCTCCAGAGTCAATATACTATGTCTGAGAATCCTTGTTTGTGGTCATATTTAGTGCAGATATGAATAGTCAATTTTCAGTTGTTGCAGCGTTTCCATATTCAGGCTTTTTGTGCTGACTATCTTTCTTTTTGAGACACCGGTCTGATGTGTGTCCTTTCCTTTTGCAGTAGTTGCAAAACAGGTTGCTGTTGCCTTTGTAGGGTCTTGGGTACCTCCTTTGTTGGTTATCATTACTTATTAAAGCATCTTCTTCTTCCTTCTTATTGATGCTTGATTTTCTTAATTCTTCATCCAGGAGCCCTCCATACACATAACTTAAGGTCAAATCTTCAGTTCTGGACTCTAGGGCTGATACAAGGCCCTGAAACTTGTCTGTCAGGCTATTCAGGATGGTAACTATCACATCCTCATCAGTAGTTGGTACACCCACAGATTCCAACTCATCTACCAGCAGGGTAATTCTGTTAATTAGATTTTTCATTTCTTCTCCTTGCAGCATTTGTGTAGTAAAGAATTTTTGTCTCAGATACATTTTCTTGGCAGCTGAACATTACTGGTAGGTGTCTTCTAATGCCTTCCAGGCATTCTTTGCTGTTTTTGCTCTTAAGCATTGTAATAGCAATTTGTCTTTAACATTAAGGCAAATGCAGTTAAAGGCACTTTGCTCTTTCTTCTGGTACTTTAAGGCTTCCTCTCCCACGTTTTTAGGAGGGCATTCTTCTCCCATAACAATATCCCAAAGGCCTCTTTCTTGCAGCAGCATCTTCATCTTCACCTTCCACACTTGGTAGTTAGATCCATCCAACTTTTCAGCAGAGGGAAAAATTCCAGTAATAGCAGTAGTTGACATTGCAGAGAGTGACAGCTTGGGGCTCATAGCCTGTTGTAAGAGTTTTGGAGATATTGGAAGTGATTGGGAGAACAAGTAGTTTATGTGGTTTTCACTTAATGATTTATTGAATGTAAAAGTGGTATTTATACTTGGACATGGTCTTGGCATTGCAAACATGTAGAATTAGCTGAGGAAGGTCCCAAGAACATGTGTGCAAAGCTTGGGGCTGTTTGAACAACTTTGAGAATTTTCATGTTCTGGGTACCTGGTATTTTGGTGAAAATATTCCAAGTATATCCAGACAAGGAATTTAGTCAGTATTCTCTATGAATTGAAGGTAATGATCAATGTGACTTAGTTAGGTGAATATTTAGGTGGAATTACAAATTTTTACAACACTTCTAAGCTTTACTTGCATAGGTCCTTCCCCCATTGCATTAAGTGCTTGGTTGTCACCCATGAAAGCCTTCTTAATTGGAATTTCTTGGTATAGGGTAAAAAGTATTTTCTAGTGTGTAAAATGTAGAGATGCTCCAGAGTCAATATAACATGTCTGAGAATCCTTGTTCTTGGTCACATTTAGTGCAGATATGAATAGTCTATCTTCAGCTGTTGCAGCTTTTCCATGTTCAGGCTTCTTTTGCCAATTATTACTCTTTTTGAGACACCCATTTGAGGTCTGTCCTCTCCTATTGCAGTAGTTGCAAAACAGGTTACTGTTGCCTTTCATGGGCTTGGGTACCTCCTTTGTTGGTTATTGTTGCTTATTAATGCATTTTTGTCTTCCTTCTTTTTGGCGCTTGATTTTCTTAATTCTTCATCCAGGAGCCCTCCATACACATAACTTAAGGTTAGATCTTCAGTTCTGGACTCTAGAGCTGATACAACACCCTGAAGCTTGTCTGTCAGTCTATTCAGGATGGTAACTATCAGATCTTCATCAGAAGTTGGTATGCCCACAGATTCCATCTCATCCACCAACAGGGTAACTCTGTTAATTAGATTTTTCATTACTTCTTCCGGCAGCATCTTTTTAATAAAGAATTTTTGTCTAAGATACATTTTTTTAGCAGCTGAACAGGATTGGTAGGTAACTTCTAATTGTTGTAAAAATTTGTATTTCCACCTAAATATTCACCTAACCTAGTCACTTTGATCTTTACCTTCAATTCATAGAGAATACTGACTAAATTCCTTGTCGGGATATACTTGGAATATTTTCACCAAAATACCAGGTACCCAGAACATGAAAATTCTCAAAGTTGTTCAAACAGCCCCAAGCTTTGCACACATGTTCTTGGGACCTTCCTCAGCTAATTCTACATGTTTGCAATGCCAAGACCATGTCCAAGTATAAATACTACTTTTACATTCAATAAATCATTAAGTGAAAACCACATAAACTACTTGTTCTCCCAATCACTTCCAATATCTCCAAGACTCTTACAACAGGCTATGAGCCCCAAGCTGTCACTCTCTGCAATGTCAACTACTGCTATTACTGGAATTTTTCCCTCTGCTGAAAAGTTGGATGGATCTAACTACCAAGTGTGGAGGGTGAAGATGAAGATGCTGCTGCAAGAAAGAGGCCTTTGGGATATTGTTATGGGAGAAGAATGCCCTCCTAAAAACGTGGGAGAGGAAGCCTTAAAGTACCAGAAGAAAGAGCAAAGTGCCTTTAACTGCATTTGCCTTAATGTTAAAGACAAATTGCTATTACAATGCTTAAGAGCAAAAACAGCAAAGAATGCCTGGAAGGCATTAGAAGACACCTACCAGTAATGTTCAGCTGCCAAGAAAATGTATCTGAGACAAAAATTCTTTACTACACAAATGCTGCAAGGAGAAGAAATGAAAAATCTAATTAACAGAATTACCCTGCTGGTAGATGAGTTGGAATCTGTGGGTGTACCAACTACTGATGAGGATGTGATAGTTACCATCCTGAATAGCCTGACAGACAAGTTTCAGGGCCTTGTATCAGCCCTAGAGTCCAGAACTGAAGATTTGACCTTAAGTTATGTGTATGGAGGGCTCCTGGATGAAGAATTAAGAAAATCAAGCATCAATAAGAAGGAAGAAGAAGATGCTTTAATAAGTAATGATAACCAACAAAGGAGGTACCCAAGACCCTACAAAGGCAACAGCAACCTGTTTTGCAACTACTGCAAAAGGAAAGGACACACATCAGACCGGTGTCGTAGGGTAAACATACCTCCCACAGACAAGTTTATTCATATAGTCATTATGATATACTTATCCATATTTTATCTTATCAGTATTATCGCATTCTTCTTTTGCTCATATTATCAGTATTATCCCCATATGATGTTTACCCTAATTAGTTATTAGCATTAGTTATCCCAGATGTTATTCAGCTTTGTGATCAGTATATGTATCCACATACGGCAAGTACCCACGTCAGTACCCATGACACATGACCTAGGTCTGTGTTACCATCCCTACCATTTCAAAACCATATATGGTATTTCTATGTTGCACAGGTTTCAGACTACTATTCCTGATTGGTTGAATGTGCTGTGCCTTTTAGAACCTTCCAGGACATTCTTGGTATATTCTTAGCTCATAGTGATGTCATCAAGAATTCCACTGATACCTAGAATCTTCTAGAACCATGTCATTAGTAATCACTTGGTAATCAGGAAAAGTATTTAAGCAAAGCAATCCCTCATCAATAAATCATCCCTCCTATCAGTAACACTTCTACCTTATTGATTAGCAGTTGATCACTGCACCTGCCTTCAACAGTACATCTCAGACCTGCCATCAAGGAGCTTTTCAGGGTAGTGCACAAGACACACAGAGGCCTTTGGAGACACTTGGAGCACCTAGGAAGCTAGAGAAGCAGGAGCTTTTACCATAGTGACATATTGACAAAGACACCAGCAGTTTAGACACAGAGGTTATTGCACCCATCAGACACCTCACAAACCTTGAGTTGTGTAGCTTCTCCCAGGAGTACCTCTACACCACCACACCAGTGTGGTGGTGTATAAGTCCAAAGAGCAAAATACGGCCAACACCTCTCAAGTGTGAATGTGTGTGGGGTGTTCACTGGGTGCAATAACCTCTGGCAGAAGCTTGCTGGGAATACTGGGTCTTTTGTCTAATCTAATGTGATGGGGGATAAAGCCTCAAGCTTGTCAAGGGAAAACTATTGAACTACAATCCCCAACTTAGTTGGCGTCTTAACAAAAGTTTATAATGGCTTTGACGTCCTTTGAGATGACAATGTACTAAAGCTTCCAAAGTCAAAACAACTGTAAACTCCACCAACAGGGACTTGATAAGAATGCAGCTTTGACCAATAGTTACAAAGACTGAAAAGTATCTTTGCCTGTACAAGAACAAACTTGGGAAAACAAACAAATATAATAAAATATACCTACTCTGAGTATTCCTCACAAGTAGTGCCGCCAAGGTCAGTTGGCTGTCAGCGTGGTTTCCGGGGAGTATTGTCAGGTCTGAGTCAGAAAATAGTGGTAATAGGTAGCGGTGATCTCACTAATCAATAAGTTGGAATATTGGAAGAGGGATGATTTATTTTAAGGGATAGCCTCCCTTATATACTTTTTTGCTGCTCAAATTCTTGCTAGAAAATACTTTCTGGAAGTTTCCAGAAGGTAGTAGACAACCAATCATGTCTTTGTGTACTAAAAATAGCGCAAATTTTTGGCGGATTGTTCCATGAGACATAGTAGCACCTAGCCAATCAGGTAGTGGTAATATGAAACCTCTGTGTCATGTGGTTGCCTCTGATGGTAGTGAGATGGGAGGGTTATGAAACCAAGATGGTCACATGACATGGGCACTGTTGGGGTACTTGCCTTATAAGGTAACTATCTTATCTTGGCATCTTGGCAAGGAATAAGAATAGCTTGTGCAATGGGTTAATAGTGACAAATAGTTTGTCAGGTCGCATAGTAATAATCACATAGACAAAAATAGGAAATATTGCAAATTTGGGATGATAATAATATAGGCAGGGTAATCATTTTTAGGGAAGTGAACGCATAAGAATGAGCACATCTGCCTGTGGGTGTCACTGTGACCCCACTACACTGGTGTCTCAAAAAGAAAGATAGTCAGCACAAAAAGCCTGAATATGGAAATGCTGCAACAACTGAAAATTGACTATTCATATCTGCACTAAATATGACCACAAACAAGGATTCTCAGACATAGTATATTGACTCTGGAGCATCTCCACACTTTACACACCAAAAAGAACTTTTTACCAAATATCAAGAAATTCCAATTAAGAAGGTTTTCATGGGTGATGATTGAACATTTGATGCAGTGGGAGAAGGAACTATCCAAGCAAACCTAAGAAGCAGTGAAGGAAGCCATACACTGACTTTCAAAGAAGTACTCTATGTACCAGAAATAGCCACAAACCTACTATCTGTAAGCAAGGCCACTGCAGAAGGACTCAGTTTCAGCTTTGACAATTCTGGATGCAAGATTACTGATCAAAATGATGCCCATATTGCTTTGGGTATCAGAGATCAGAATTTATACAAGTTGACTTATATTCCATCATATTTGAAAGCCAATATCAGTAACTCAAATGAAGAAACACCAATGCTTTGGCACAGGAGACTTGGGCACATCAATTTTGATTATTTGCGCAAAATGATCAAAGATCAGCTAATTTCTGGAGTAAAAATTGATCTCCCAGCTAATTTGGAGCACTGTGAAGCCTGCATATATGGGAAACAAGCCAGACAACTATTCAAGAGCTCTGGGTTGATCAAAACTAAGAAAAAATTAGATCTAACTCACTCAGATCTATGTGGACCTATGCAAAATTTATCCTTAGGCGGGATGAAGTATTTAATCAGTTTTATTGATGATTATACAAGATACATGTGGGTCTACTTCATAGAGAGAAAGGAAGAAGCTCTGTCTAAGTTCATGGAGCCCATAGTCATAGTAGAGGGAGAAGCTGGTGAAAACATCTAGAAAACATGCTCTGATAATGGTGGAGAATACACCACAAAACTCTTCATCTGCTTCTGCAAGATTCATGGGATAAAGCAAGAGACTACTGTACCATAATCCCCACAGCATAATGCAGTAGCAGAACTGGCAAACAGATCAATAATTGGCATGGCAAGATCTATGATTAATGGTCACAAATTATTTTATGATTTTGGGCGGAATTAGTTGCCACTGCTATATGCCTTAAAAATAGGAGTTATACTGAATACATTGTGATTCTACTCAATTTGAAGCATGGAATGGGTACCAACCAAGTGCAAAACGTCTAAGAATATTTGGTTGTACAGCATATGCCAAGAAACTGCTTGGAAATCAGCCAAAATCTGAGCCAAAAAGTGCAAAATGCATAATCTTGGGCTACTGCAATGAAAGTAAAGTATACAGACTCTACAATACCAAAACAAAGAAGCTAATTAAATTCAGGGATGTGTTGTTTGAAGAAAATTCAAAATTTTCACAAAAAATGACAACAGAGGATGACAAAAATCTGATCTCAAGTCCACCAATTGCCTTGATGGAATCAGAGCAAAACAGTCAAAATTTTTTCACTCCAGAGGACTCTACAGCCACGGTTCAGCCTGAAGCAGTGCCCAGGAATATCCCAGAAGTGATCATTCCAGTGTTGAATATCCCTGAGATCCAATCAGAGAAGAAATAGCCCAAATCACTACTGTCATTACTACATGACATCCCTGGGCTCCAATTATCAAGCTAAATCAAGTCAGTAAAGAAATCCAAGCTCCTTCTAGAAGGTTCTACTACATTCTAGCAACTTCCTGAAAGCTCCAAGTCCACATTGCACAATGGAATATTGTATGGAAGTCTCCCATTGGAATTTATGTAGTTCCATACCCTATATGGTGGTACATGTCATATGACCTGATCACTTGATCAGCCAACCCCTGACATATCCCCATGTGATATTCTAGTTTGTTATTTAGCATATTTCTATCTTGGCACAATTACTGTGCCTCACCCCAGAACCCTATCAGTGTTAGCCAGTATCTCTTGGCATCCATATTGCCAAAGAGTATATATAGTCCTATCCCCATTATGTACTCCTCAGTCTGATAAGCACAAGTCTTGAATAAGCACCCTTGCCTTGTTGATTCACACCTAAGTCCTTTCCTGGTCCTGCCTTGCCTAGCCCTACTCTCCTGCCTTGTGTCTATTCATAATAACTATATCTATGAGTGTACAAACTTAGCCTATGCCTATATAGTCCATATTGATGAACCCCAGACTGTAAAAGAGGCCCTAAATAGCCCTCAGACAAAGTTTTGGAGATCCGCAATGACTGAGGAGTATCAGGCCCTGATGGAAAATCAAACTTAGGACTTTGTCAAATTACCAATCAACCAAAAATCAATTGGATGCACATAGGTCTTCAAGACAAAATACAAGGCTGATGGTGCAGTTGTAAAATACAAAGCAAGACTTGTGGCTAAAGGATACTCTCAAGCAAAAGGAGTTGACTATCATGAGACATTTTCACCAGTAGCCAAGTTTAATTCCATCAGATTAATATTGGCTATTGCAGCCAAATATAAGTTTTTTATTCATCAAATGGATGTAAAAGCTGCAATTTCAAATGGAGAACTTGATGAGGATCTGTTTATGCACCAGCCTGATGGGTTTGCTGACCCAGATAACCCCCACTTGGTCTGTAAGCTAAAAGAGTCACTATATGGTCTCAAACAATCACCAAGAGCCTGGAATTGAAAGATAGATTCTTATTTGGAATATTTGAGTTGCAAAAGGAGTAGTGCTGACTACAGTATATACTATAAGCCAGATAGAGCAAATCCAGTTCTATTAGCTCTACATGTGGATGATCTTATTATAGCCACCAATAACCTTGCAACATTGGAAGAGACTAAATCCAGCCAATATAAGGAGTTCAAGATGTCAAATCTAGCAGAACTCAGTTACTACTTAGGGATTAAGTTCTCTATAGACAGAAGTACCCAGACTATTACCCTACGCCAATACAAGTATATTTGAGCTATACAAAAGAAGTACAAAATGGAAGACTGTAAACCAGCAGCTACCCAAATGGAGACAAACTTGAACTTGGTCAAAACTCAACCATATCAAGAGAGCTTGGTGCCATCTGAAAGCCCTGACTTTTCTTATCAGTCTATGGTTGGCAGTCTGAGGCATATCATGCTTGGAACATGTCCAGATATCTCATAATCAGTGAGAGTTGTAGCCACATAATCAGAACTATGGATCTGATCATATTGCAGCAGTTAGCAGATTGATAGATACCTAAAAGCACTTACTGATATCTGCTTAGGATACACTTATTAGGATCTAGGACAGGATCTTGTGGGATACTCTGATGCTGATTGGGGACAAAATTTGGAAGACAGAAGATCCACCGCAGGTTACACCTTTCTATACTGTAAAGGTGCAATTTCATGGAATTCAAGAAAGCAACCAACCAGGGCACTTTCTTCCACAGAGGCAGAGTATATGAGAGCCTGTTAAGATATTGAGCATCATTTCATATGTGAAACTATAGAGAATAACTTAGTTGGCTTAGTTCACTGTCCTTCCAATGAACTGATTACAGACATATTAAGCAAGCTATTAGCTAGAGCCATGTTTGATTATCTTAGGTCAAAATTAGGACTAGTCAGTATGAGCATTTAGCTGAGTGGAAGTGTTGTAAGAATTTGTAATTCCACCCTAAATATTGACCTAAATTAATCACTTAGATCATCACATCAAATCCTAGAGAATACTAACCAAATTCCTTATAGGGACTTACTTAGAATATTTCACCAAATAACAGGTATCCAGAACATGAAAATTCTCAAAGTTGTCCTAACAGCCCCAAACTTTGCACACATGCTCTTGGGATCTTCCTGGTTGCATTTTATGTGTTTATTATGCCAAGACCATGTAGAAGCTTAAATTCTACTTTTACATTCAATGAATCATGAAGTGAAGACCACATAAACTACTTGTTCTCCCAATCACTTCCAATATCTCCAAGACTCTTACATCAGGTTTTGAACCCTGATCAGTCTCTCCCTGCAATGTCTGCTACTACAGTCACTGGAATTTTTCCCTCTGCTGAAAGGTTGGATGGACCCAACTACCAAGTGTGAAAGGTGAAGATGAAGATGATGCTACAAGAAAGAAGCCTTTGGGACATCTTCATGGGAGAAGAATGCCCCCCTAAAGATGTGGGAGAGGAATCCTTAAAGTACTAGACAAAGGACAAGGAGCCTTTTACTGCATTTGCCTTAATGTCAAAGACAAATTGATAAATGCTCAAGAGCAAAAACAGTAAAGAATGCCTGGAAGGCATTAGAAGACACCTACTAGTAATGTTCAGCTGCCAAGGAAATGTGTTTCAGTCACAAATTTCTTACTACAAAGATGCTGCCAGGAGAAGAAATGAAAAATCTAATTAACAGAATTACCCTGTTGGTGGATGAGATGGAATCTGTGGGTTCACCAACTACTGATGAGGATGTGATAGTTACCATTCTGAATAGCCTGACAAACAGGTTTTGGGGCCTTGTATCAGTCCTTGAGTCCAGAACTGGAGATTTGACCTTAAATTATGTACATGGAAGGCCCCTAGATGAAAAATTAGAAAATCAAGTGCCAATAACAAGGAAGACAAAAATGCTTTAAAAAGCAATGATAACCAGCAAAGAAGATACCCAAGACCTTTTAAAGGCTATAGCAACCTATTTGCAACTACTGCAAATGGAAAGTGTTGTATTATTAAATTTTCACCAAAAATATTGTTGCTAACTTGGTCATTTAGATCTTATTCTTTGATTAGCAATTGGTCCTGACCAAATTTCTTGCTGGGATCTACTTGGAATATTTGCACCAAGTTATCAGGTACCCAGATTTTGATCTTTCTCAAAGTTGTCCAAAAGCCCCCAAACTTTGCACACATATTCTTGGAACCCTCCTTAACAAACTCTACTTGCTTGCTTGCTCCAGTTTATCAAAAGTATAAAAAACAAACTCTTGATCAAAAAATCTGCAGTGAATAGCCTGTAAGTCCCCTAGTTTTCCACCTCACTGCCAATACTCCTCATAAAATTGCAACTGAAAGGACACACATCAGACCAGTGCTTCAACAAGGGAGATAGTCAGCAGAAAAAGCCAGAATATGTAATTGCTGCTAAAACTGAACATAGACTACTCAATTCTGCACTAAATATGTCCACAAACAAGGATTCTCATATGTGGTATATTGACTCTGGAGCATATCAAGACTTTACAAACTAAAGTAACTTTTTACCCAATATCAAGAAATTGCAATTAAGAAGATTTTCTTGGGTGATACTAGTACACTTAATGCAGTGTGAGAAGGAACAATCCAAGAAAGCCTTTGAAGCAGTGAAGAAAGCCATACACTGAACTTTAAAGAAGTACTCTATGTACCAGAAATAGCCTAGAACCTACCATCCATAAGCAAGGCTACAGCTGAAGGACTCAGTTCCAGCTTTGACAATTCTGGAAGCAGGATCACTATTCAAAGTGGTACTTATATTGCTTTATGCATCAAAGATCAAAATCTGTGTAAGTTGACTTATATAACATCATTCTGGAAGCCTAGTTAAGTAAGTTGGATGATAACACACCAATGCTTTGGCAAGGGAGATTTGGATGTATCAATGTTGCTTATTTGTGCAAAATGACCAACAATTTGGTAATTTCTGGAGTAAAAATTGATCCCCCAGCTTGGTTTGCAAGAAGAATGTGTTGTTTGGATCATGACAAATAATAGTTATTCAATGCAATTGCATCATCTTCTCCTGGGTCTTCATCTTACAAGGACTACTACTGAAGTATTTGGTAGTGATTTACTTTGCCCACCTACATTACTTTCTTGTTGAATATCATCTTGGCTACTTGTGTATTTGTTGGTATTTTGCCACCCAGTTGATGAGTGCAATGCCACAGCTTGGCTGCACTGAGTTGCGCTGGATGATGGTACTAAGTTTGCCTGAAGTGCCACATGCTGACACATTCTTCTACTTGCCAAAGGCTCTGGTGGTGGAGGCACTTTATGTGATTCATCATCAGTCACCGGGTGGGTGTAATGGCATGTGCAGGCGCAACTCAATGTGTTGGCAGGGCCCTTAGCTGAGCTTGATGTGATGCAGCATGTTGACGCAACTTGGCCTGCTCTAATGGACTTGTGTCTAAATTAGCAGTTTGGCAAGTTTTGGTAGTTTTGCTTAGAAGCATGCACATTGACTTGATCCAAGGCACTCTTGTGAAGGGTGTTGGCAGAGTTTGAACTAACATGCACCAGTGTATTGAAGTTGTAAGGAATGGCAAGGAATCCAGCAAGATATGCTGGTGCAATATGGATGTTGCTTGTGGTCTGTTTTCTTCCTCTTGAAGCTCACCTTGCAGTTCCTCAATATATATACTTGCCCTCTGTCTGATACTTTAGAACTGTTGGCTAGATGAGTCTGTGTATATTGCTTGATTGAGCTCTTATCAAACAACACTGCCATGAATCTGATAAGCTTCTTTACTTTGGTATTCTACATTCTGTATGCCTTACTCTCATTGCAGTAGCCCACAAACATGCATCTTACATTATTTGGCTTAAATATTTACTAATATCTGGGCAGCTTTTTGACATTTGCTGTGCACACAAGTATTCTCAGATACCCTGCACCTAATGTGTTTCTAAGGTATGCTTTAAATGGTGAAGAACTACAAAGTATTTTGCAATAACTCCTATAATTGCAATATACACCTGCAGCAACTGATTCAGCCCAAAAATCAAAGGAGAATTTCTGATCATGGAGCATAGACCTTACCATAGCAATGATTGATCTATTTGCATATTTTGCTACACTATTTTGCTTAAGAAAATATGAAACAGTAGTCTCTTGCCTTATCCCATGAATCTTGCAGAAGTGAATGAAAAGCTATGAGGCATATTTTGTACTGTTGTAAGTCCATATTTCCTTGAGTTTAATCAATTGCTCTCTCCACTGGTGCTTTAAGCTTCCTGAGATTAGACAAGGTTTATTCTTCTCCGTCCATTCAGTAGACTCACATGCACCCTATAAAGTAATTAATAAAAGTGAAGAAATTCTTCCTCCTACCTAAAGATAAATTTTGTATAGGTCCACACAGATCTGAGTGAATTAGATCTAAGTGCTTCTTAGTTTTGACTAGCCCTAAGCTCTTGAATGGTTATATGGCATTTTCCTATATATGCAGGCCTCACAGTGCTCCCAATTAGCTGGGGGCTCAATTTTTACACCAGACATTAGCTGAACTCCAATCACTTTGCACAAATAATCAATCCCAAAGTGTTCAAATCTCTGTGCCCTAGTAGTGGTGCTTCTTCATAAGGTCCACACTTTTCTGAGTTAATTAGACCTAGTTGTTTGTTAGTGTTGATTAGCGCAGAGCTCTTGAATGCCTGTCTGGCTCTTTTCCCATATACTTGATTTAAGAGTCTTGCAAATTTTGGAAGTGATCAGGAGAACAAGTAGATTGTGTGGCTTTTATTTAATGAATTATTGAATGTAAAATGTAGTTCTTATACTTTTACATGGTTGTGGCTTAAAAAACATGTTGAATAGGCTCAGAAAGGTTGCAACAACATATATGTTCAGTTTGGGGATGCTTGGATAGCTTTGTAATTTTCATGTTCTGGGTGCCTGATATTTGGTGAAATATTTTAGGTAACTTCCAATTAAAAGTTTGATGGGCATTCTCTAGAGTTTGTGGGTCATGATCTTAGTGGCTTAGTTAGGTCAATACATATGTGTGTTATGATCTACTGCTTGAATATCAGTGTTATCTATCAAATCAGTAGCACTAGCCAGCAGATGAATCAGCAGATCCTTATCAGACAGGAATAGATATATTAAGTTTGACTTACTGGGTGATGATGATGCAATCAAATGAGTCATCAGCCACAACCTACATTAGGAAATACAATTAGTCAGCAATTAATCTGGCAAAATGTATATAAGGAGCTGCTGGAACCTCAATAAAAATCAGTTCAAGTTTTAGTGAATACAATACTAGCTTAACTCCCTATTCTTCTACAACTCTTGTACCAAGACTTGTAACATGTGGAATTATGATTTTTACAACAACAACCAGACTTACAGTGCTCCAAATTTGCTGGGAGATGAATTTTTACTCCAGTAACTAGCTGAAGTCCAATCACTTTGCACAAATAATCAAAACTAATGTGTACAAATCTCTGTGCCACAGTAATGGTGTTCCTTTGTTCAAGTTACATATATTCGCATTCAAATACTCTGAAATATATGAAAACATATATCAATTCTGATCCCCAAAATGCAAAGCAAAATGGGCACCATTTTGATCAGTGATACGGCATCCAGAATTGTCAAAACCAAAACTGAGCCCTTGATTGTGGTCTTGGTCACAGATAGCTGGTTATTAGCTAGTTCTGGTACATTCAGTACTTCTTTGAAGACAAGCATGAGGCTTTATTCACCACTTGTAAGGTTCACTAGGATAGTTCTTTCTATAACTGCATCAAGTGCTTTATAGTCACAAATGGAAACCTTTGCAATTGGAATTTCTTGATTTTGGATAAATAGTTTTCTATGGAGTGTAAAGTCTTGAGATGCTCCAGAGTGAATGCACCATATCTGAGAATCCATGTTTGAGGGCTTATTTAGTGCAGATATCAGTTGTCTATCTTCAGTTATTAGAGTATTTCCATATTTATGCTTTTTTCTGTTGATTAACTGTCTTTATAAGGCACTCATCTATTGTGTGTCTGTTTGATTTGCAGTAAGTGTGACACAGGTTGTAGCTACTTTTGAGGGGTCCTGAGTACCACCTGTGTTGGTTTTCATTGCATATTACAGTATTTTCTTCATCCTTTGTATTGGTGCTTGCTTTTCTTGATTTGTCATCCAGAAGCCTCCCCCATATGTGCTTTAATGTGAAATCATCAGTTCCAAACTCTAGGGTTAATACATTACCCTGAAATAACTCTCTCAGACTATTCAAGATGGTAACTTTCACATCCTCATCATTAGTTGGCAAACTGGCTGTTTCCATATCACCAAGCAGCAGGGTAAGTTTCTTGACCATATTTCTCATTTCTTCTCTTGGCAGCATCTTAGTTGCAAAGAATATTTGTCAAAGATACATCTGCTTAGCAGCTGTTCTTGACCAATATTTGTTTTCTAATGCCTTCTAGAAATTCTTTGCCATTTTGCTCCTGGGTAACAAATTGGCAATTTGACTTAAACATCAAGACAAGTGCTGCTCAATGCACTTTGTTCTTTATTCAAATACTTCAAGGCTTCCTTTCCTATGTTCTTATCAGGGCACTCTTATCCCATGGCAGCATTCCAGAGGCCACTTTCCTGTAACAGCATCTTTTACTTTGCCTTCCAGAGAGGGAAATTAGACCCACCCAGCTTTTCAAGGTGAAGAGGGACAGCTAGGGGCTCATAACCTGTAATAAGTATCTTGGAGACATTGGAAATGATTTGGAGAACAAGTAAACTATGTGACCTTCACCTGATGATTTATTGAATGCAAAAGATGTTTGATACTTTTACACGGTCTTGCATAAAAGCACTTAATATATGCTCAGGAAGATTCCAAGAGCATATATGCAAAGTTTGCAGCTGTTTGGACAACTTTGAGAACTCTGATGTTCTTAGTACTTGATGTTGCAGTGAGAATATTTGAAGTAAATTCCAACAAAAAATTAGTCAGTATACAATAAGACTGGTAGGGAATACCTTAAGTGACAACATTATGTACTTACTTAGGTGGAATCTTTAGCTTTTACAGCAGTTTTACTAGAACCATATAAAAGTATAAACACTACTTGTATATTCAATAAATTGTATACATAATGGTTCTCTTGATTACTTCCAATATCTCCAAGATTTTTACTACACATAAAGGCACTCATGACCCTTTAAAGGCAAGTCTCAAGTTTGATCTTCCAACAGTGCTTAATACCTTGCTTAAGAGCTATATAGAGTCTCATTAGTAGTCTAAGGCTTAGCAGTATGGACTTAATGTGTATAGGCTAAGTTTGTACCCTCACTCATTCAGCAAGTTTGACTTTATCTAATCTAACTGGATTTCCTGTTGTATAAGATTAGAGTGATCACTGTTGGGATACTTCTAGACACTAATTGTTGCTGAAGTATAGCTGTAGAGTTCTCTGGAGTGATATAACTCTCATTGTTTGCTCTGATTTAATTCCATTCATATTTCAACTTCATATTGAGTTCTTGGCATCATTGGATGTTATTATTGCAAAATTCTGAATATTAATCAAATAACACATTGGTAGACTTGGCCAGCATCTTTGTTTTGGTATCATAGATTTTGCATGCTTTGATGTCATTGCAGTAGTCCAAACATGAACTCTTTGTATTTTTGGCTCAAGTCTTGACTAGGTTCCAGACAGTTTCCTGCTATACACTATGCAACCAAAAATTCTTGGTACTTTGTACTTGATCTACTCCCATTTTATGACTTTCAAGTGCAAAGGTTATAAGACTTCTGTTACATCACTTGCATGGTTGGGTATTCTGAATGTGGACTTTACTACATCAGTAAAGATATTGCAAAGCTCTCAATAGCCCAATCTAAGTTTTTGAAGGAAACTGCAACTTTCTGGTTAGAAAACTCCTCTTTAAGAAACATATAAATAAAGATATATGTGTATTAAAATATAAATATTCTATGCTGATGCCTGCCATTTTTATTACCATTGCTCCTGTTGGATGAGATGTCAGTTGTTGTTTGGTCTAAAAGTATCCCAAGGCACCAAGCCCCCAGTTGACTCATTGACCGCACTTAACCTATATAATTTGCCATTATATATTGAGTTGTGCTTATTCAGCAAGTGAATTCCTGATTTTAGTGATTGGACAAGGTTTCATAGCTGGCACAATTAATTGCATTGTTGCTAAACAGATCTAATGGCCACACTGGTGGTACAGATGATGTACACATATGTAGGGTGTGTTTATAAAGGGTTTGGTCTCAAATGCTAGACAACCTTGTTAGAGCATATTAAGTATTACTGACCATTGGTGAGCAATGGCTCAAATAGGAAGTAAGAAAACATGTTGTATGGATTATGACAAATAATGGTGATTTACTCTGCACAACCAAACTACTTCCTTATCAACTATCATCTAGGATACTTATGTATTAGTTATTCATATTTTGCTGCCTGGTTGATGAGTGTAGTGTTATAGCTTGGCTGAGCTGAATTACTTCAGAGGATGTTACAGACTGGCTTGAAGTGCCACATGCTGATGCACTCTTTTATTTACCAAAGGCTCCTACTGTGGATGTATTTCTAGTGGGTCTTTGTTGGTCAGTTCTCAAGAAGTAACTGTTGAAATATTGAACTATTTGGTATTATTGTGCAGTGAAAAATTTACTTAACAATTCTGGACTAGTCTTAGTAAATGTAGGACAACTTACAGCCCCAACTTTGCCACCTTTGTCAGATCCATGATCCTATGATAATTCCACCATAGTCAAGATCAAACTAACACTTTCACCAAACATTATGTAATAACCCTGAAGCTGTTACAGAATGCTTCTCAATGCTGAGAAACTCTCCTTACCTAGTGTTACAGCTGAATTACTGCTACAAAGGTCCAAGACTTAGCTTTTTTATGAGTAAACAACAGTTCACTATTATCACTATTTCTTGATAGACTCCTTATATCCAAATCACTTCGTATATTTCAGCAGATTATGTGCCCTGATTACTTTAATCCACTCTAACAATAACTAACCCTGATTACATTAATTTACTCTAACAATGACTTCTACCAGCAAACAGAATAATCTAATATCTTCCCTGTAAAGGAGAGGTTTGATGGGAAGAACTATAGACTTTGGAGAATCAAAATGCAGATCCACCTTGAGGAAAGAAAGCTTTGGAATATAGTCACAGGAAAAGTGGTTGAGCCCAAAGGAACAGCACCAGTGGTGGAGAAGTTTCAAGAGAAGGAGACAAAGGCCTTCAATGCCATATGTATATTTATATGGCAAACAAGCTAGGTAATATTTCAGAAGCTCAGAAGGCTTTGACACCACCAGAATATTGGCTATTGTACACTCAGACATGTGTGTTCCCATGAGAACACTGTCCTTTGAGCCAAGAGATACTTTAGGACATTCATCCCTTACAGACACTCACGTTGTAGTGGGGTGACAGTGACACCCACTGACAGATGTGCTCATTCCCATATTTTCTACTTCCCTATATCCCTACTACACTCATTTTAGTTTTATCCCATTTGTCTTACCCAATCAGTACTATCCCATAAGCCGGTTGACTATCACACCTGCTTACCTTATTGCATAAGTTACCCCTCACTTTATGTAAGATTACTAGTTACAAGTGCTTCTATATTAGGCAAGTACCCGCGCCAGTACCTGTGACACATGATCAACCCGTGACACCATCCCTACCATTTCCATACCATATATGGTATCCCCATGTTACACAGGTTTCAGAATACTGATTCCTGATTGGTTGGATGTGCTGTGCCTCTTAGAACCTTCCGGCACCTACTTAGAACATTCTTAGGTCATTCTGATGTCATTAAGATTTCTATTGAACTCCAGAACCTTCTGGAACACCATGATTAGTAATCACTTAGCTAGTGAAGAAAAGTATATAAGGGAGGCTATCCCTCAACAATAAATCATCATCCCTTTTATCAATATACCGACTTGTTGATTAGTGTGATCACTGCTACCTGCTGCTACCTGAACTTCCAACCCTAGACCACAGGACACTCCCAGGAAACCGCGCTGACAGCCAACTGACCTTGGAGGCACTACTTGTGAGGAATACTCAGAGTAGGTATCTTTTATTATATTTGATTCTTTCCCAAGTTTGTTCTTGTACAGGCAAAGATACTTTTCTGTCTTTGTAACTATTGACCACAGCTGCATTCTTATCAAGTCCCTGCTGGTGGAGTTTACAGTTGTTTTGACTTTGGAAGCTTTAGTACATTGTCATCTCAAAGGACGCTGAACCCAGCACATACTTTTGTTAAGACGCCAACTAAGTTGGGGATTGTAGCTCAATAGTTTTCCCTTGACAAGCTTGTGGCTTTATCCCCCTTCACATTAGATTAGAGACAGAACCCAAGCATTCCTAGCAAGCTTTTGCCAGAGGTTATCGCACCCAGTGAACACCCCACACACAAAACACTTGAGAAGTGTTGGACGTATCTCTCCCTTGGACCTATACACCACCACAACGTTGATTAGAATTCAGTAATTTAGGCCCAAGAAAATATGATTTTTCACTAATTGGCTCATTTCCAGTTCCCCAATGCATCCTAGCCTCCTATGCCACATTGCCCAGTTAGTCTCATCAGTTTCAGCAATGCCCACATATGCGGGTATAGTGGTCTTGCATTGTAACTTATAGATATTGTGAACTCTGATTCCCAAAGCTAATTTTAGTCCATTTTTACGCAATATTGAGCAGCTTGGATTGGTAAAAACAGATTTCAGTCCCAGAGTAGTTGCTTTACTGCCTGAGAGTAAGTACTTAGCTATTGCAGGTATATAGGGTATGTCAGTTAGTTTTGCTGATGTAGCCCCCAAGATATTACTCACAATCAGTTGTATAGACCCACTGGCAGTAGCTTACAGTGCAGAGTTGCCTCCCAGATAAGGGGATGAATGACTGAAAGTATATCTTGGCTCAAAAGGACAGTGTTCTCATGGGACCGCACATGTTTGAATGTACAATAGGCAATATTCCAGTAGTGTCAAAGCCTCCTGAGCTTCTGAAATATTACCTAGCTTGTTTGCCATATGAACATACATTGAAGGCCTTTGTCTCCTTTGCTCAAAACTTCTCCACCACTTCTGCTGTTCCTTTGGGCTCCACTGCTTTTCTTGTGACTACATTCCAAAGCTTTCTTTCCTCAAGGTGGATCTGCATTTTGATTCTCCAAAGTCTATAGTTCTTCCCATCAGACTTCTCCTGTATAGGGAAGATATATTTATTGTTCTGTTTGCTGGTAGAAGTCATTGTTAGAGTAGATTAAGGTAATCAGGGCACATTATCTGCTGAAATATAAGAAGTGATTTGGATATAAGGAGCCTATCAAGAAAAAGTGATAATAGCAAACTGTTGTTTACTCATAAAAAGCTAAGTATTGATACCTTTGTAGCAGTAATACAGTGGTAACACTAAGTAAGGAGGGTTTCTCAGCATTCAGGAGCATTCTGTAACAGTTTTAGGGTTAGTACCTAATAGACTTGTTCCATTGTGACATTGATCATAGTGCCAGAAAGTGCTGTATATTTTGTTATTATTTTGATATTTCAGGGTCATATGCATGTCAATTTTGATCCCAAATTGGCACTGTATGGCACCATCTGGGACTCTGTGGCATGATCAGGCACCATCTGACATGCTATGGCACTGTTGGGCACTATAATCAGCTGGAATGATGGAACAAGTCTAATGTATGGTAAAAGTGTTAGCTTGATCTTGACTATAGGGGAATGATCATATAATCATAGATCTGAAGAAAGTGGCAAAGTTAGGGCTGTAAGTTACTCCTACCATGACTAAGACTAGTCTAGAACTGCTGAGTAAGTTTTTAGCTCCTGACTTATACCAAGATGTTCAATATTTCAACATACACAACAGTTCAGCTTTGATGACTTTTTCTTCATAATCTCCTTATATCCAAATCACTTCTTACATTTGCAACAGTAACTTGCAAATGTCCAGGTGTAATGGTATTGCAGGCACAACAGAACACATTGACATGGCCCTTAGCTGAGTCCAATGTGATGCTACATGCAGATGCAACTTGGCTTGCTATAGTGGGATTGAATCTAATTGAGTAGTTTGGCAGGTTATTATTGTTTTGCTCCGGGCCATGTGCATTGGCCCCAAGTGTGTCTACTAAGTACAAGGCTCCTTGCTCAAGCATATTGGTGTTTATGGGACTTGCACACACTGGTGTGCTGGCACTGCAAGGCCCAATATTAAATACAGCAAGGCATGCCAGAGCAATCTGCGTACAGTGGCCTGCAAAGTTCTGGATACTGTTGAAATATTGAGCTATTTGGTATCATTCAGCAGCTACAAATTTACTTAACAATTCTGGACTAGTCTTGGTCACTATGGGACTAGTTTACAGCTCTAACTTTGCCACTTTCTTCAGATCTATGATCTTATGATTATTCCCCTATGATCAGAATGAAATTAGCACTAATACTAACTATTATGTACTAACCTGGAACTGTAACAGAATGCTCCTGAATATTGAGAAACCCTTGTTATTTAGTGCTACAGCTGTATTACTTCTACAAAGGTATAAATACTGAGCTTCTTTACTAATAAACAACAGTTCAACTATTATCACTATTTATTGATAAGTTCCTTATATCCAAATCACTTCTTAAATTGCGACAGATACAACAAACTTCTCAAGAAATTATGATAATAGCAGAACTGTTGTTTAGTTGTAAAGAAACTCTGTATCAGTACCCTTGTCAAAGTAAGACAACTATAACATTATGTAATGAGAGTTTCCTACCTTTCAAGAGTATTCTGTACTGGTCTTAGGGTGAATACAAAATGCTAGGTGAAAGTGCCAATTGGATCTGGTCTATAGCGGAATAATCATGGGATAACAGATCAGAAAAAATGTGGCCCAGTTGGGGCTGTAAGCTAGTTGTACAGGGATTAAGACAAGTCCAGAATTGCTAATTTAATTTTTAGTGGCAGAACAATACCAACTTGTTCACTATTTCACCATTCCCCCTTGGCCAAATAATTTCAAAATCCTAATTTCACTCTGAGATTCTCAAATTGAGGCTCAGCTAAATGTTTTTTGAGTATACTGCCACCACTTTGTCAGTAGGTCAGTATACTAACTCCACTTGGTTATTTCCTACAGCTTCCCTCACAAAGTGTTGTTGTAGATCCATGAGCTTAGTTCTGGCATGATTAGTAGAATTCCTGGCTAATGGAATGCAACTCTGACTATCCCTGTAAATACATAATAGTCCATATGAGTTAAAACATGGGTCTTTGTATAGTTCATGCAATCATATAGCCTCCTTGATTGCGTGGCAAGCAGCCATCTAGTCAGCCTCAGTTGTAAATAGGGCCACAGTTGGTTGTTTCTTGCAATTTCAAGCAATTGCCACACCAGCATACACAAATACATACCCAGTGGTAGGGCATCTGTTGATTAGATTCCTACCCAGTCTGGATCAGTATAGCCATATTAATCTAAGCCTATATGTGGCTCCAGAGTATTCCAAAACCGTATTGTTGGTATCATGCAGATATCTGAAGATTCACTTAACAGCTGCAATTTGACCAGATGCATAATTCAGCATGAGCCGGCTGAGTGGTTCAGCTGCCACTGCAGTATCTGGACATGTAAGAACCATTAAGCACATCAGGCTACCAAACATCAATTGACAGGTAGTTTATTGGCCCATATTGGAGCTGTTTTACTCCAAGCTGGCAGCAATTTAATTTATTTCAGGTTTGTATCCTTGTTGGCTGCTGCAGGATTGCAATTTCTCATCTGGAAGCATCAAAGAAAGTCCCTGATGTGCTTTGACTGATTCTGGGCAGTTTTCTGTGTAGATATGTTAAATTTTACTTCAGGTCCAAGAACATGGCTCAATTTTCCAATATCTTTCATCACAAACTTGTTGAACAGGTCAAATTTTGCATGTTTAAGCACCTCCTGGTCACTATTAGCTATTTTTAGGTTGTCTGCAGAAAGTACCAGGATAGTCACTCCCTTCTTTAAGCTGCTTCACATATCCACTGTGATCTGTGGTACTCTAAAGGAATCCAATCTCTTCTAGTTATGTGTCAATCTACTTATATTATGCTCTAGGATCCTGCTCAAGCCAATACATCTATTTCCTATGTCTGCACACCTTATAGGGCGTATTGAATCAGCAACCAATCTAGCTTTGCACTTAACAATGGTACAGTTTGAGGCTGTCTTGGTCTTCTAGACCCTTCTATATCCTATTGGCTTTCTCCTACCTGGTCAATCTACCAATCCCCACATTCTTGACCTGATCAGTAATTGCTACTTGTCCTTTATGGCTTGTTACCACAAGGTAGCCTCAGGACTTTGCTTTGCATGCTCCAGATTCTGAGATTAGGCACATAAGGCAAGATTAGCTTCTTCATGGTTATTGGATATCTGCCACCAAGATCCAGGGGCACATCTTGCTCTGGTAGTTATCCTAACAAGGAAAATTTGCTGTGATCTGGAACTGGTAGAGTTTTCTTTTGTATCTAGCTGAATTAGGTATGTATCTACTTCATCAATGGTGATTGCATCATCAGATTGCTGGCCAAAAATCTCAATGGCTTTGTGATACAAGCTCTCCTCATATACAATATCTCCGCTCTTGATTAGCTTCCAATTTTGCCATCATACACTATACACTTTGATATCTTTGTAGTGGCTAAGAACTATCCCTTTTCTACTTTTTGGTTCCAATGTTGAGCACTTATTTAAGGAGGTTATAGAATTCATCACTACCAAAGATGAGGTGTGGGAGGTCTTGTTTTTGCCTGTATATGCTTCAGAGTGTGTAAAATCACAGTGCTGCTGCTGGGCAAACATTGTTAGTGCATACTTTCATAGTAACAGTTATACCCCAAAACTTGTAGTCCATTCCTTTTTCATATAGCATAGATTTTCCCATCTCTACTATTGTTCTGTTTACATGTTCTACTACTTCATTTTGCGGTGGAGTATGATGAACAGGCTCTGTTGAAGTATATTAGTAGTAGAGTTGTACTTTGCAGACTTCTTTGAACAGTTTTCCCCTCCATTGTCACTTTGAAGTATCTTTAATGTACAGCCAGTTTGTGCGTCTGCCACATTCTAGATGTGCTTAAACATTTCCAAAGCCTTGTTATGATTTACTGACTGAATGTTTTAGTTAGAACAGTTTTAGTCAAATCAATTACCTATATGCTTAGCCTATTAGAACACCAGTGTTATCTATCAAATCAGTAGCATTAATCAGCAGATGAATCAGCAGATCTTTATCAGACAGGAATAGATATATTCAGATAGGATCTTATCGTGTGATGATGATGAAATCATATGAGTCATCAGCCACAACCTACATTAGGAAATACTATTACAGCAAATGATCTGGCAAAATTGTATATAAGGAGCTGTTGGAACCTAAATGAAAATCAGTTCAGGTTTTAGTGAATACAACACTAGCTAAACACCCTATTCCTCTGCAACTCTTATTCCAAAGCTTGTAGCATTGGTAGCAGCAATAACCAGAAACCTCCCCCCTGAAGAAAGAAGAAGCCTCCCTCAAGATGTCCAAAAATCAAGAATGGAAGAATGCTTTGCAACAAATACTAGTGTAGCAGCAACAGTTACCCCAGGTCCTTAGCCAGCAGCAACAAGGAATGACTACCTTGGCCCAAAGCTAGCAAAACCCCATCAAGAGCAACTTTATTGTGAAGGTCAACCGGTATCATGGTAGAGTCAATGAAAACCTGGGAACTTGGCTCTTCCGGATTGAAGAAGCTTTGAAGGCTAAGGGAATTGCTCCAGAAAGCAAGTTACATTATGCAGCCTCTTAACTGGCAGATGCAGCTTTACAGAGGTACCACAACAAGATCAGGTCAGCCACCATAACAGGATGCTCTACAATCTCTACCTGGGATGAGTTTGTGTCCAAAATTCAGGATGCTTTTACAACTCCATACCAGTAGATGCTACTACAAAGAATGTTGAAGACACCCAGACAGAAAGAAATGGTTCAAGAGAACATCAATGAGTACAGATGTCTACTTGGACAAATTGAAAGAATGGACCTGCTGAATCAGGTGGAATACTTTATTGATGGATTAAAAGTAAGAACTTGCAAAGAAGTGAATTATTGAAGACCCCAGAGTATTGAAGAAGCCATCAAGATTGCCATTGACTATGACTCAGCTATGCTTGGTGTTGGGAAGCCCATAATGACTAATCAGTGAGGCTACCATCATTATGAAAGGAGATAATCATTATGAAAGGAGATAATCCAAAGCAGCGCCAAGGAAAATAGTAACTGTGTAAAAGAATTATACCCCAGAAGAATGTACAAAGAAAGGACTTCGCTTCAATTGCCACCAACAGGGACATATTTCAAAGTACTGCCCTTAGAGAAGAAATGAACACCAGCCATCAGGAACCTTCAACTATATTAAAGCCCTTGAGCATAATAACATAGAGGATCAACTTGGAGAAGACTCAGAACTCACCTCCCACATATCAGAAGAATACCTATCCCAGTCAACCTCAAATTCAGGAAAGCTATTATTCTTGAATGGAGTAATCAATGAAGTACCTGCTAAGATCATGATGTACCCTTGAGGATCACCTGAGTACATGTCAGAGCAATTTGCTTTGAAAGCTGGAATCAACTCAGATCTTACCAAATCAGCTTCACTCTCAGCAGCTGATAGGAACTCTCACATAATCAACCATATTATTCAGCCAGTATGGATGAAGATCAATGACTATGAAGAAAACCTACAGACCTATATATTTGGGAACTGCAAGTTTTACCTTGTATTTGGAAAAACCTGGTTATTTTGTTATAATCCATCAATCAACTGAAGAACCCATGCTACTCAAGTCCAGAAGGACAACAAGACATATGATCTATTATCTGCCAGACTGGATCTCAACTTGGTCAACTTCAGTGATTGTGAAACAAGTGAACTTAGCAAGACACAGTTCTGTAGAGCACTTAGAAAAGGCACCCAGATGATTCTCAGTAGTATTGAAGGAGTATTCCTCTACTCCAGTGCCCCAGAAGGTCCAGACTCTTTTGAAGGAATATTCAGACATATTTCCATATGAACTTGTAAGCCTACCACCAGTCAGAGATGTGGATTGTACCCTTGAAACAGGAGATAGCCCTCCAGTGAGTAAGTCACCTTGCAGAATGAGTCCATTGGAATTGGAAGAGATGAAGAGAAAAATAGATCAGTTATTGGAGCAAGGAAATATTAGACCCAGCAAGTCACCTTGGGAAGCACCAGTACTATTTGTAAAGAAGAAAGATGGAACACTTAGGATGTGCATTGACTAGAGAGCCTGCAACTCAATTACCGTGAAGAATAAGTACCCCATACCTTGAATTGGTGATTTTGTGGACCAACTCAATGGAGCCACTATTTTCAGCAAGATTAACCTTAAGTCAGGATACAACCAGATCAGGGTGAAGCCAGAAGACATCCCTAAGACAGCATTCAGGACCAGATATGGACATTTGAAGTACTTAGCCATGAGTTTTGGCCTCAACAATGCCCCTGCCATATTCATGACCCTGATGCATACTGTCTTTCAGGAGTACTTAGACAAGTTTGTGATAATCTACCTAGATGATATAATGATACACAGCAACACAGAAGAGGATCATTTAGTGAACATTGAAAAGGTCTTGAAAAAGCTAACAGAGAACAAACTACATGGCAAGCTAGCCAAGTATGAATTTGTCAAGGAACACATTAAATATCTGGGACACATAGTGCCAAGTACAGGAGTGACTTTAGAATGTAAGAAGGTCAAAGTTATCAAGATTCTGAAGCAGCCCCGTAGCATATGAGAACTCAGATCATTCCTTGGAATGGTGTCTCATTATCAGATATTTGTTAAGTCCTTTGCAAGTATTGCAGCCCCTTTAACTGATATCTTCAAGAAAGAAAATTCCTACAAGTGGGACATAGCTTGTGAGACTGCCTTCCAGACACTCAAGAATGAACATGCTAAGCTGCCAAGCTTAAGAATACCTGACTTCAGAAAAGAGTTTACTCTGTGCTCAGATGCTTTAGATTATGCAATTGGTGGAATGTTGAGCCAAGAATACAAGGGAAAGAACTACTCAGTTGCCTTTGAATCAGAAACTGAGCTCAGCAGAACAAAACTATCCAGTGTATGAGAAGGAGATGCTAGCTATAATACACTGCTTGAAGACATAGAGATGCTATATTGAAGAGGCAAATGCACTGTGAAGACTGATCATGCCTCCCCCAAGATATATTTACTGAGAAGGTACTCTCTAGAAGAATGATAAGATGGAGTGAATGCATTCAGCAATGTGATTTGTCTACTGCACTGTGAAAAACAACACTGCTGCTGATGCCTTATCCAGATTAGAACAAGTTGCACAACTCAAATTGGTGCATGAGTCAGATTGGCCTAGCCTATTATCAAAGTACTTGGAGGACCAAGCCATTCCTAATGAAGTGGATGAAGAGTTCAATAAGATAATCCGGGATAAAGCCAGCAAATTTTTGGTACAGGATGAAACACTATACCAAATTTTTGATGGAAGCCCTGTTGCCTATTGCCCTTGTGTTTCTTGCCTGGATTTAATACATAAGCTACATAATGGATATGGACATCTTGGAATTGAAGGAACCTATATCCTTGTGAAATCCAGAGCATGGTGGCCCAGAATGAAACAAGAGATTGAGAAGCTAATGAAAACATGCCCAAGTTGCCATATCAATCAAGGTCAACCACAGAGAATTGCTGAACTCTTTCCCTTGGAGCCAATAAGACCACTGGAAAGATGGGGAATTGACTTTATTGGAAGACTGCCAACTACCAGGAAATACAACCATTGGATCCTAGTAGCGATTCACCATGCCATTGAATGGCCAGTGGCTAAAGCAGTACATGTAGCCAGTGAATAAGAAGTTGCAAGTTTCATCTGCCATGAGATCCTTATGAAGTTTTGATGCCCCAGAGAGATTCTATTTAATAGAGGAGCAAACTTTATGGCAAAGACATTAGAAGCTTACCTGGAGATGCAGCACATCAGACACTTGAAAACCTTGGCATATCACCCTAGAACTAATGGAGTCACTGAGCAATTTAATTGCCTATTTGGAAAAATGCTGACCAAGTGTGCATATGGAGCTGTCAGTAGATGGGATTAGTATATAGACCAAGCTCTCTTTGCATGTAAAGTTAGAATACACAACATCACCCAACAATCACCATTTTACTTGGTGTACGGATGTGAACCAAGGATTCCAGGAGATCTCACATAACCAAACCTTACAGATGCCTTAGAAGAGGAGCTTAGTTAGCCAAGTAGACTCCAGCAGCTGGAACAAAGACATCAAGAGGCAAGAGCCAAAGCATCTGAAAGTGCAGAAAAGATGAAGCATAGATTTGATAAGACTATATCACCAGAATCATTGACAGTTGGGAACTTTATATTGCTGAGAAGCAATACTTGGAGCAAGTTTGAGCCACAATGGACGTGACCTTTTAAGATCATCAGAGAATGTCCATTTGCAACTTACAAACAAGTGAACAAAGAAGGGAATATCCGGGAAGATTTAGCTCATAGAGACAGGCTTAAGCTTGCAAGACTTGCCAACAATATGGAACCATCAAGATAGTGGTATCATAAGAAATAATACTCAGGAGAACCCTCTCAACTTTAGTAGGGGGAATGTTATAATCTACCGCTTGAATGGTTAAGTTAGATGAGTTTTAGTCAAATCAATCTGTTATATCTGTAGCCTATCAGTATATCAGTGTAATCTATCAAATCAGTAGCACTAGCCAGCAGATGAGTCAGCAGATTCTTATCAGAGAGGGATAGATATATTAAGCAGGATCTTACTGGGTTAATGACAATGCAATCAAGTGAGTCATCAGCCACAACCTACACTAGGAAATACAACTAGTCAGCAAATGATCTAGCAAAATTGTATATAAGGAGCTGCTAGAACCTCAATAACAATCAGTTCATGTTTAGTGAATACAATACTAGCTAAACTCCCTATTCCTCTACAACTCTTATACTAAGACTTGTAACAGCCTCATCCTTTGTCTTGAGGTAGTAAACTCATGTGTATCTTGTATGGTCATCTACAAACATTGTAATGTTTATCTTTTCTATAAGGGGCAGTCTACTCATGGGCCCACATATGTCTGAGTGCACAATAGCCAGTATTTTGGCAGTTTTGATACCTTCTGAATTCCTGAGACATTGCCTAGCATGTATGCAATATGAACAGTCCTCACAGATGCTCAATTTGATTGGATTTGAGTAACTTAGGCCCAAAACAAATTGATTTTCCAAGAACTGCCTTATATTTTGTTTGACCATGTATCCTAGCCCCCTATATCACACCTCTCAGTATGTCTCATCAGTTTTAGCTATGTTGAAATACTCAGGCAAAACAATCATGCATAATAAGCTATATGTATTGTGATATCTGATTCCCAAAGCCTGTTGTTCATTTTCACTCAATATTGAGCAGCTCAGCTTAGTAAAAATAAATCTTAACCTCTTATAAGCTTCTTTCCTGACTCACAGCATATTCTTGGATATTTAAGGTACATTGAGTACGTCAATCAGTTTTGCTGTTGTGGCCCCTGGGATGTTGCTGATATTTAGCTGTATAGACCCACTGGTGGCAACTTCTAATGCAGTGTTGTCTCCCTGATAAACTCTTGTAGCAGGAGTAGCCTTTAAGCTGATGAACCACTCCTTTATACTGCATAGATGCTGTGATGCTGCAAAGTAAATATACAATACATTACCTTACATCTTTGCACTCTCTTATACAGTTACAAATAACTGTTCATCTATACTTATAAGATTTGCCTGCTCTAGTTGCTACTTACATTCACTTACCCTGTGTCCTGGCTTCTTACAGTAGTTAGGCAACCTGGTTTACTTCAATTCTGTTGCTTTCCAAATGTTTCTGTGTTCCTTTCTGAGCTGAACAAAGTACTATTTTCAGTCTTCTCTGCTTGATCATTGTATATGAGTTCTTCATGGAGAATTCTTCCTTTAACATAGTTCAAGATTATCTTGACAACTTTTGAAAGAAAGTATCATTGGCACATACTTGTTTGGTAGGCTGCAAGGCAGACAGAGTATTTTTTCATCATTATCTACTCCAGCATTAGCACTGTAAAGTTCTGCTGCAAGTGTTTCCATTCTGGTAATGAGCTGTAACATGTTATCCTCTGGCTGCTTCCACATTGTGAAGAATTTCCTTTTTAATAAAGCTTGCTTGATGCTGGCTTTACTCTGAAGATCTTCTCTAAGAACTCCCATGCTACTTTGGCAATATTAGTAGCATGAGCATGTCTAATGAAGGAATCTTGCACATTGAAGCATATGATATCAAAGGCTTTTCTCCTTCTCTTAAAACCTCTCAGCCTCTGCTGCCATTCCTTTAGGTTCAACTTCCATTCCTGTAGCTATACTTCAAAGCTTTCTTTCCTCAAGGCAGTTGTGCATTTTGAATCTCCAAAGTCTGTAGTCTTTCTATCAGGCCTATCCTTTACAGGGACAATGTTTGTGTATGCTATATGGAACTTATTAGGACATGATGATGAAAGATAAGCAGCCGTTTAGTCAAAAAGAAGCGGAGGATTGATACTGATGTAGAAGTAATATAACTATAACACTAAGTAAGGAGAGTTTCTCAACATTCAGGAGCCTTCCATAACAGTTTCACGGTTAGTACCTAATGTATGGTAAAAGTGCTAATTTGATCTCAACTGTAGGGGAATAATCAGAGGATCATGGATAAGAAAGGAACTGGAGAGGCTAGGGCTATAATACAGTCATAGAATATTCAATACTAGTCCCAAATTGCTACATTATTTTAGCAATGGAATGATACTAAGTAGTTCTACATTTCAACAGTACTCACATACCTTCTGCCTGAAACTTTAGAATTGCTGCCCTGATAAGTTCTGTGTAAATTGTTCTTGGAAGCCACTTAGCTCTACTGGCATATCATGCATCACGTCAGTCATTTTAGGCACAAACTCATTCAAAATTTCCTTGGTTCCCAGAGATGATGCACAATAAGACAAAGACAGTCTGCACTGTGCAAATTGCCCACAGATTTGCTTGAGTATAGCTTCCTGCATTATGAGCAGTGGCTTGAATGTAGGCTAGATGAGTACTTACTCAAATCCATTAGTTTAATATTTAGCCTAGCAGTATACCAGCATTATGTATTGAATCAGCATGATTAGTCAGCAGAGCCTTATCAGACGGATATCAGTATATTGACTAAGATCTAATTGGGTCACAATGATACAATTAAATGAGTCATCAGCAACAACTAACATTAGGAAATTCAATTATTGAACAATTGATCCAAGGAAATGTAGTGAAGGAGCTGCTGGAATCTCAATAAATATGAGCTCAAGTTTTAGCCAATACTATACTAGCTAAACTCACTATTCCTCAACAGCTATTATATTAAGACTTTCAACAGCTGCATTAGCACTTTGTACTATGATGTAAAGTACCCTTTGCCTTAAATTGATGAGCTTTTGGATCAACTCTATGGGGCTACCATATTTAGCAAGATTTCCCTGATGTTAGGACACAAACAGACTAAGGTGAAGCCACAAGACATCCCTAAGACAGTATACAGAAACAGATATGGACATTAGAAATACTAGCTGTATATCAGTAGTACTATTCCCAGTGCCAATGATCCTGAGGCTTTGTGAGACACTTATTAGATGAGCTACATGTCTAAATTAAGTATCAGAAACAGTAGGAGGAGATATATTTATATGTATCTGAACATGGAATTTCTACCACCATCAAGAAAAGTGCTACTGGAGATCCTGACCAAAAGTGTATGCATATATTCTTTATATGTACTGTGGAGATTGCATGAAACACTGTGTAAGAATGTATTAGTTGCCCTATACTGGTAAATATATCACTAAGCATTTAGTGATTGTCAACTATACATATATAAACATGGATCAGATGTTGATCTTGCTATTATGAGCATATCAAGTTGCTTGCAGCTCCCAGCTATGGGCCACACTGCAGTAATGGCGTCTACTACCCAGATGCTGAGAGAAATGGCTTTTTAAGGAAGTTTATTTGATCAAACTTGATCAAGCCTGTGAAGCGTTATACCAGATTCAAACAGATGATCACTTTGGGATGACACATCTCAGAATAGGAGTGCTCTGCAGATAAGTGGTTTTTGAGCACTCTAGACAATCTGACAGACTGTAGATATGCTACCTGCATGATCCAGATCTAGATCAAAAGGAAAATCCATCAACAAGCCTCCTCAAGACCAGATATGGAACAAAACCCTACCACCAATAAGTTGTCAGTTTCTAAATGGAGTTAGGTGCTACCCAAGCCAGATTTGGACTATCTAGCACACTAGATATGATCCAGCAGTCCTATCACACAAGGATAATGGAGTACTGATGCTTGAGAAAGCAACAGAAAAGTCCATGAGAAACTAAACACTCAGAGGCAACATCAATATTACAGTTAACAATGAAGTTAACCTCTTTGCAGTTGGAGCTGGAAAAGTGGTACCAAGGACCAACCTATGGGTTATAATGGGTGCAGAGTCTATCAAGATGCAAAGGGAAGATCTGAGTATTGTAACAGAGATATCAGTCCAAGATGGTTTTTGCCTAGATCAGAAGGATGAATATGATCTATCTAGGGCAATTTTAGAAGGCAGGGAGCACCAGAAGAGGTAGCTTCCGTAGGAGTACAATATCCCAGATCAGGAGTGAAGAAAACCTAGGCTTGATACCATTCAAAGCACTAGTCCAGAAGCGGAAGTACTGGGTCAACTGGTGAGGGGCAACCACAATGCTGACCAATTGTTGGTCTCAGCAGATCATATAAGGACTATATGAGGAAAGTTATTATCCAGATCCAGATATGGATATATGGAGCATAGTTAAGTGAATTAGACTATATACCAGAACTGTGGACAATCCTGATCTACGGGAGAGAAGATTACATCTTAATTTTGCCAATTATTGACTGGTTTTACTCAAATAAGAAACTGCAGAGAGCCTGAGAACGCAGCAATTTGATGACAGAATGTACAACAGGATATGGTCAGTATCTGAAAAGTTCTACACTGATCAAGTGGATGATACTCCTCCAGAGATATTTTGTGATGAAATCAGTATTTAGAATCAAAGTTATTTGGTCTAAAGTATTGAATTAACAGTACAGACTTATACTTAGTTATTGCAGATAACATGCAATCCTTAACATATATTGGAGAATATATTAGTCCAATAGGCTATATGGTTAATTGCAGGTTTAATTCCATCTGGAAGATACATATCACTGCAGCAAGTTCATATGGATATGAATATATTATGTGAATGGGAGTGTTGAAATAATCAGGAGTCCACCTAATTACTAATATAGAATCAACTAGCACTTAGTTAAAATGACATATTTCAGATTATTAACCTTGAAATAAATTTGTATGATATTTGCAAATTATTAGAAATTAGAGAGGTACAAAATTTTAGGAAAATTAGAAACTGGTCCAAATGAGCTGAAACCTGGCACAGGTACTCATGAGACTTCTCCAATAATGAACAAATAGTTACATTTGCATAGTTCTGCAATAAGTATAAATACTTTGTTGCAACTCTACAAATCAACAAGTGAATATCATATAAATCTTCTAATTCTGTATTAAACTTTGAATGTATCTCTCTAATGTTTTGACAGATACAAACTGCCTTACAAGAGTATTTAGATGAATTTGTGTTAATCTACCTAGATGACATACTGATATACAGCAAGATAGAAGTGGAACACTTAGTGCACATTGAAAAGGTCTTGAAGAAGCTAAGAAAGAACAAGCTATATGGCAAGCTAGCAAAGTGTGTATTCCTGAAAGAACACTTTGAGTACTTGGGACACATAGTGGCAAGCACAGGAGTGGCCTTGGACCCCAAGAAGGCTGAAGTTGTCAAGAATCTGAAGCAGCCCCATAGCATATCAGAACTCAGATCACTCCTGGGAGTTGTTTCCTATTATTGGAGATTTGTAAAGTCTTTTACAAGTATTGTAGCCCCTTTAGCATATATTCTCAAGAAAGATAACATCTTGAAGTGGGACAGAGCCTGTAAGACTGCCTTTCTGACACTCCAGAATAAACATGCTAAGCTACCAAGCTGGAGAATACCTGGCTCCAGAAAAGAGCTTACTCTGTGCACAAATGCTTCAGACTGTACAGTTAATGGAGTGCTGAGCCCAAAACAAGAATGAAAGCACCACCCAGTTGCTCTTAAACCCAAAGAAATATTGCACTGAAGGAGTCAAGTGCACTGTGAAGTCAATTAGATTTATAATTAGCCTATCAGAATACAAGTGCTACCTATCAATTCAGCAATGTTAGTCAGCTGAAGAATCAGCAGATTCTTTAAGACAGATATATATACATAAAGAAGATCTAATTGGGTGATGATGATGAAATAAATCATTCATCAGCCACAACCTACGCTAGGAAATACAATTAGTCAGCAAATGATCTGGCAAGATGTGTAAATGGAGCTGCTGAAACCTCATTTAAGATCAGTTCAGGTTTCTGTGAATACAATACTGGCTAAACTTCCTGTTCCTCTACCACTGTTATATCACAACTTGTTACAGTATTTAATAGCTGAGGAAGTGGTATTTACAAAAGTTCTGACAGATCAACATCTTTGGGCAATTGCACAAGCTATGCATATAATGTAAGGCCATTATTTCGCAGTAGAGCACACCAGACATAGGTATACAACCTGTGTAGATTTCTCATGATTGGGTTGACAAGATCAGAAGTTTGGTGCAATCAAAGTCACTACAATTTGTATAGAAATAGGGTGCCAATATTTAGTTATTGGACTTTTTTAATTGCAACTCTTAAAGTACTGCCTCAAGTGAACTGCAATTTGAAAAAGATATTAGCTACTAAATGCTCAGCATAACAAACAGATAATAGATGAATGGATTTTCAGAATCTTCAGCAGTTGTGCTTCAAAGTCAGAAAATATGGATCTTTCATTTGTAGGTCACATTAGTTACAGGTAAAATAGAGATACAAGGGCAACATTGGATTTGGGAAAATATAGTAATGCAATACTATCCATTACTGTATAATGCACATTACATGCCACCACTTCAAGATTGTGCAAGCAAACTTTATCCCAATCCTTGCCAAATATTTCAGCACCAGGGTACTGGCACATATGAATATATACTTAACCAACCTTCTTCATAAGAGTGCCATGCCTCAAGTTGATGTATAATGAGTCAATATGCATTGCTTAGTGCAAAACTGTCTGAACTTTATCAACTACTCAACCAGACTCAGGTTTGCTGGAGCATATCAAATTGTATTTACATGTAGCATTGCACTGATCTCCACCCAGAGCTATGCCAAAATATCATCTAATAAGGACACATTGCAAGTGCATGCATTGCAGGAGTCTTTGCAATCAAAAGAACATATTAGCACAGGGCACTTCATGCTAGTTCATTAACATTATCTGGTGCAATTCAACATGGCTAAGCTATAGCATGGCACCCATCTACCAGGATGCAAAATACTGACTACAAGTACACAAGTAGCCCAGTTGATAGGTAACCAGGGAGTAGCTTAGGTGTGCAAAGTGAATCACTACCAAGTGCTTCAGTAAGGATCTAACATTAGTTTTTTGGTTGGTGCAGTATGTGTGAGCTGGGGATTTATTTTGTGTGTGTAGTGCTAAAAGTGAGCAGAAAGTAGTAATAGGGCAATTGTTATATATTTGGAAGCTGTGCAGCAGTATATAGCATCACACTAGTGTTAAACTGAGTATATTTGAAAACTAGTGTGAGTGTTGGGTTTCCATCTATACTAGGCATGATACATATTGCCTCTTTTCAAATACCCTTGCTGACAGCTCATTTTTGATTTCAGTCAGGCATTGTAATATATCTTCTCAAATACATCTATTGGCATTTGATGTAGAGCATGTGCCGCAGCCTTCTTCTTGATTTCTCCTATCTCTGTTAACTCCCCAAGGTATCCAGTTTGGCCAGATTAATGAGTAGTGCCCAGATATCTTCATGAGTACTCATCATAGACACCTGCGCCATACTTGAATCATTTAGCTAAAACTCAAATGGATTCAACATTGACTTGTCTAGTTATGACCACACTTGAGAGCTAGGGAGGAATTATGGCTGAGTTGTATCAAAGATGAGCTGAGATGTTACAAATCTTGATTATGAATAAACAACAGTTCAGCTATTATCACTATTTATTGATAAGTTCCTTATATCCAAATCACTTCTTAAATTGCAACAGGATCAAAGAGGAATAGGGGGTATAATAGGTACTGACACACTAGAACTTGGACTGATTTTCATTGCGGTTTCTGTTAAAATCTTGAACTATTTGGTATCATTCCACTGCTAAAAATTTACTTAACAATTCCAGACTAGTCTTGGTCACTGTAGGACTAATCTACAGCCCTAACTTTGCCAGTTTCTTCAAATCTAAGATGCTGTGAGTATTCCCCTATAGTCAAGATCAAATTAGCACATTTCTACCAAACATTTTGTCCTAACCCTGAAATTGGCCCCAAGTGTGTCTACTAAGTACAAGGCTCCTTGCTCAAGCATGTTGGTGTTTATGGGACTTGCACACACTGGTGTGCTGGCACTGCAAGGCCCAATATTAAATACAGCAAGGCATGCCAGAGCAATCTGCGTACAGTGGCCTGCAAAGTTCTGGATACTGTTGAAATATTGAGCTATTTGGTATCATTCCACTGCTAAAAATTTACTTAACAATTCCAAACTAGTCTTGGTCTCTGTAGGACTAATCTACAGCCCTAACTTTGCCAGTTTCTTCAAATCTAAAATGCTGTGAGTATTCCCCTATAGTCAAGATCAAATTAGCACATTTCTACCAAACATGTTGTCTTAACCCTGAAATTGTTATAGAATGCTCCTGAATATTAAGTAACCATCATTACTTAGTGATACACCTCTGTTACTTCTACAAAGGTATAAATACTGATCCACTTTATGAATAAGCAATAGTTCAACTATTATAACTATTTCTTGATAAGTTCCTTATATCCAAATCACTTTTTAAATTGCAATAGTTTCAGTTGCTTTATATATAAAAACTCAAAAGATCAAGTGTTGACCAACTTGATGTCACAAAGTAAGCTCTGACTGATGCACTACTTGATGTACTAGCTTCTGTCTGATAAAGCTCTACTAATTTATTTGCTCATCAATACTATTGATTTGAGAGATAATGCTACTTTACTGATAGGCTTTACATATGTGCTACTTGGTGGGACTAAGAACTGATCTGGCTTTAACATACAAGGGTCAGATCATGACATTTTCCCCTGATGATTTTATGTTTGCTTTCCTAAATCACTTTTTGGGTGATACTAGTATCCTGAATGTTCACAGTTGTCTGCAAGTCCTGCATGCTAGAGTCCCTCTTTATGAGCTCTATCTTCTGGGATATTTCCTTTTTTGGCCGCCAGCTTGTAGGTTGCAAATGGACAGCTGCTGATGCTCATGAAAGGTTCCACTCCCTGTTACTCAAACTTCTGCTTAGTGCTGTTACTCAGTAGTATAAAGTTTGAGGCTACCAATGCTTCTGGTGATATAGTCTTACAAACTCTCTTCTTCATCTTTTCTATACTTTTGAACATTTAGGCTGCTGCCTTGTGACAACATTGTTGCAGTTCTTGGTGTCTACTTGATTGACTGAACTCATCCTCCCAAAAGCCAAAAACTAGTTTGTTTCAGATCTCCAGGATACCCTGACTCACAACCATACACTTAGTAAAATGGGGCAAAGGGCCCAAGGCAATATGGCTTTCATCAACTATTTAGTCAAGTATATCTTTTTGTATTACAAGGTTGCTGGCTTTGTCTTTGATTAGCTTCTTGCTGTTTCATCAACCCCATTAGCAATGACTTGGTCCTCCAAGTACTTTGGTGAAAAGCAGCCTCAATCTGATACTCAAATCAGGTTGAGTTGTGCAGGTTTTTATAGTTTTAGTTAGGCATCAGCAACCATGTTGCTTTTCCCAGGGCATTAGACAATCCTCAAGTCAAGTAGCTGAATGTATCCCCTCCATCTTGTAGTTCTTCTGCATAGTGAACTTCTTTTGTTAGATTGTGCTACATGGTACTCACCAGTTTGTAATGCAATATTGACTGGGCTCTCTATGGTACTGTCAGGCACTATAACTTCTACCAATATACTGGTGGCAGGTTGCGGTTACGGGTGATTATGCTCAATCTTAGTCAGCACAGTAGACATATGCAATTAGAACAAACATGTCAGGAGGCACAGGCCAAAGTCTCTGAGAGTGCAGAAAAGATGAAGTAGAGGTTTGGGAAGACAATATCACTAGAGGCTTTGACAGTTGGAGACTTGGTATTGCTCAGAAACAACACCAGAAGAAGTTTGAGCCTCAATTGATGGGTCCATTCAAGATCATCATGGTATGTCTGTTTGCAACTTACCAGCTAGTAGATAAACAAGTATCTATCCAAGAAGATCTAGTTAATCATGATAGACTCAAGCTTGCAAGACTTACTGGCAATGCCAAACCATCAAGATACTGGTACCATTAGAAATTAGATTTAGGAGAACCCTCTCACCTTTAGTAGGGAAAAAAGCTATGATCTGACTCTTCAATGACAATGTTAGATCAGTCCTTAGTCAGCTCAATTAGTTTTATGTCTAACCTATCACTATATCAGTATTGACTATCAGATCAGTAGTATCAGTCAGCAGATGCGTATAAGAAAGAAGTATATATTCTAAGTAAGATCCAATTAGGTGAAGATGAAGTTATTGAATGAAAATTCAGCCACAACCAATGTCAGTAAACACAATCACTCCGTAACAATCCTGCAAAATGTATATAAGGAGCTGCTAGAACCTCAGTACATACCAGTTTGAGTTTCATTGAATACAATACAAGCTAAACTCCCTATTCAGCTACAACTCTTATATCTGTTCCATTTTAAGAAGTGATTTGCATATAAGGAACTTACCAAGAAATAGTGATAATAGTTGAATTATTGCTTATTCATAAAGAAGCTCAGTATTTGTACCTTTGTAGAAGTAATACAGCTGTAACACTAAGGAAGGAAGGTTTCTCAACATTCAGGAGTATTCTGTAATATTTTCAGGGTTAGTACATAATGCTTGGTAAAGGTGTTTTTTTGGTCTTGACTATAGGGGAATGAACATAGGATCATATATCTGAAGAAACTGGCAAATTTAGGGCTATAGGATAGTTCTGTAGTGACCAAGACTTGTTCAGAACTGTTAAGTAAATTTTTAGCTGCTAAATGATACCAAATAGTTCAATATTTCAACAGTACCAAGAATTGTACACTTGCTTGAAGCTTCTGAACTAGTCTCAGTCTCTAGACTTTCTTCAATGTATCATGCCAGGGTGTACTGTGCTATTCACTGCATCTAACATTGATTGAAGATGGTAATATTACCAACAGTATGTACAATTGCTGTTGGACTATCTTGCACTATGTGGGGCAATTTTGCGCACTATAGTACAACTTGATACAGTAAGGGTGGCATATATGACTGCACCAGATTGTAAGAATTGCATTTCATATGCATTTGGATACTGCTATAATGGTAGGTAAAATATGTAGATGAATATTACTTTTCAATTTAAGTGGTAACAATCATATGTAATATTGTAAGCTATATTGAGGATCACCATATTGGTTACCATCAGCTTCATTGTCTAGTAGGTCAGTGGTTGATGTGCCTAATAATATCCAAAAGCTCTGAGTCCCCAATTGACTCATTTGCCAATAAGCAAGCTACCTGCTCAATATCAGATATTCATTTTGCCTATTTAGCAAGTAAATCCCCATGACAAGTCTTGATATTATAGTTGCAGTGGAGTAGGGAGTTTATCTGGTATTTTATTCAATGAAACTTGAACTGATATTTCTTGATGCTCTAGCAGCTCCTTGTATACATTTTAACAATGATTGGCTGACTAGTTGTACTTACTAATGTAGGTTGTGGCTGATGACTCATTTAATTGCACTATCATCACTTGGTTGGACCTTACTTGAAATTTGCTTTTCTGTCCGCTAAGTATATGCTGATTTATCTGCTGACTGATAATATTGATTGGATATATAATACTGATACACTGATAGGCTAAACATAAAGCTAATTGATTGGACCAAAAATTGATCCAACATAAACATAAGTATCAGATGATAACATCCCTGATTGCAGTAAATGGACCAGGTGTTGTAGCTGACATGCATTCAGTGAGGATGCTGCAAGACAGATCAAGCTGTTGAAATATTAGAGAGATATATTGGAAGTGAATTGGAGAATTAGAAGATTTACATGATATTCACTTGATGTTTTATTGAGTTGCAACACAGTATTTATACTTATTGCAGAACTATGTAAATGTGACTATTTTGTCATTATTAGAGGAGTCTCAGAAGTACATGTGCCAAGTTTTAGCTCATTTAAACAAGTTTGAGATTTTCCTAAAATTATGTACTTCTCTAATTCCTAATAATTAGTCCAACACAAACTGCTGCACTGTTGATACAGATCATATATAAACTTACATTATGTTTATTTGTAGGAACACTGTCTTTGGTGTGGAACAACTTTGATATCCCTTGTATCAAGTATTTAGCAACTGTTTGTCAGCTATGGCTCAGTATTGATATACAAGAGAGAACCTATACATATGATTATGATACATTATAGCATCATCTGCTGATTTTTTCTCACAGTTATAACTAGATATGCATTTTGAGGTAATTCATATTACTTTGGCAGACCTGTGTTAAATAAAGCAGTTTGGCAAGCTCTGTTAGTTTGATCTGAACTGCATGTGGTGACTTAGTGTAGGGCACTCTTGTAAAGGAGCTTGGTGCTGATTTGATTTGTATACCTTCTGATTTTGTAGGCTCTTATTTACCCTCTGTCTAACACCTTGAAGCTGTAGCTGAGATTAGTTCAGGGGATGTTGCTGTCCAAAGCAGCTTAGCTCTACTAATATATCATGCTCAGCATTTGTTACTAGAGGTCAAAATCTGCTCAAGATTTCCTTGCTTGCAAAAGTTAAGGCTCTTGCATCTGGTTTGTACTTTGTACTTACACACCAAATTGCTTACACACAGCCTCCTCAATAAGTATTCCTTCCCGGAGCTCATTCTTGACTGGAATACTTGTCTTGTTTATATCTTCTTGCATACATCTTCTAGTATCATGCTATAGAACTCATGCCATAACTTTCTGCCAAGCTTCTTCCATCCATATCAGCTCTCTGAGGTATCTAGCTCTGCCAGATGAATGAGTGGCACCCAAATGTCTGTACAATGGCTTATCTTCAACACTTGAGCTACACTGCAGTCACTTGGCAAGAGCTGAAATAGACCCATCATCATCTTTTCAGCTTGCAACTAAGCTTGTGAGCTAAGGAGGAGATTTTGCCCCTATGAACAATAATTTGGTCCTGCAGGTGGATCCAATCAGGATCATCCGTCAAGATCACGCTTAGAGACTGTCATAATAACAGCAGCTTGGAATTAGTGACCCTCCTGACAATCTAATAACAAGATCATGACAGTGTTTTGCAAATTTTACAGCCAAATAGAGGGATAAAACTTGAAAATTTTTGATTGGTGCTGTGACAATATTTGCATGGTATTGTTGCGTTCTTTCAGTGCTCTATTTCTATTTTGAGTGAATCCAGTTGGCCAGGACATCCAATTGCCTTATATGGCAAGAAACTTGACGGTATTTTGAAGGCCTCACAGCAAGACTCTGATGGCTTTCTCTTGGCAGTATTAAGGTCTGCCACTGGTTCTGTATAATGCTACCATACCAGTTTACCAAATGATATTTCCATTTTCTACCTCCCCTTGTGGAGTTCATATATTCCACTGTAGAATTACCTTTCTTTATTTGCTTACCCACTACTACCTTGGGTATTCCACATATAGTTTGAATCAAAAAAAACTATGGCCTCCTACTTACCAACCTCCACAAACACACACACCTGCTGTAATTGAATACTTCTATTACCTCAGCTCTACGGCTTTTTAGTGTGATACTTGCAAAGTTGCTATATACCTTGTACTGCTGGTAGCATATACATCTTGCAAACATATGCTTGATTGTTGCCACTTCTGCCACAAATACCTCCTGAATATTGGCAAAGAACTTCTTTGTACTTAGCCAATATATTCCTTCTCCCTGCTGGATTTGAGTCCCCCTTATAGGTGCGCTCTGGCTTTTGTTTGTGTGAATTTTGTGCTGAATGGTGTAGAAGTTTGCTTGTGACCACAAGAAATCCGGCATATCTTGGTGGAGTTTTCCTGATAAAAATTAGTTGCTTGTTGCACCCAACCCAACTTTGCATTACTTAACTGATTGCCCATGCATTGGGGCTGCTTAGCTTCTTAATGCCATAGGCATAGGTGTCTCCATGTGCATATTTGTCCTCAGTATTTTCCAACTCTTTCTGGCTGTCCTCCATGTGCCAACTCATCACATCCATGACAGACTTGAAGGTAATATTCTTAATGAGATTGGGATATGGTAGCACCTGCAACTTGACTTGTCTTCCTATCTCCCCACACATCCACTCCATAGGAAACTCCCAAAAGGTAAAGCTAGGCCCAATATTCTCCACACACTGTGCAAGATGGAGTATAGAATGGATACAGTAGCGGCAGAGATCTACATGTTCAGCTTTATGTTTGTAATAGAGCTGCTAAAATCCCTTCACAAACTCCTCACACAACAGTTGTAGATATGGCCAGTTGGCATTGGTGATCCACTTTGGGATAATTATTCCAACAATGTCCACATATGACTCCCAATGCTTCCATTGTTCTCTTGGTAGGAATGGCTTCAGAACACCACTTGAATAAACAGATATCCAGCTCATCCAGTCTTTCCATTTGTATTGGTGCATATGTGTATGAATATTGATTGGAGCTTGTGAGAAGTACTTAGGGTAGCAGATACTCTGTAATATCTTGCCAATTTTTTAAATTTCTCCGGTATCTTTAAGGGCTTATTTAGCTTGGAATGCCCCATGTACAACTTGGTCATCAGTATAGGGATATTGTTGAAAAGCAAATGCATTAATCCCAGTGGAAAGCTTTTGCTCCAACAGATACCCTCTATCTTAAGTATCTCTGGTCTCCAATTGATTCCATATTCCAACTAATGGCTTATAGCTTGCCAACTTTGCAGCAATTGCATGCTTACTGCTGTATGTTCTCTCTGTGGAAAGATGATATTCTTAGTGTTGGTATTTAGGTAATAATAATGAGGGCAAGTTATGGTGTAAATCCCCTGGATCTCACACATTTGACAGCAATACCATCCATTGTGCCCAGAAAAGCCAGCTTACTTGCTGATGGCTGGGGTATCTCCAATGCAAATAGTAATATGCGCCTTTACATGACAGCCATTTACCGTTATTGTGCTGGAAAGCATACAAAACTCATCCAGCAATGGATACAGATAGCTATCTAGGTTGGACGGTGATTTAGGCCCAGATACCAGTGAGACTACCATCAGATTATTGCTCTGATACTGTAAGATGGGCAGCAGATTCAGATTGATGAGAATCAGTGGCCAGCAGGATTTGCTGGTAGAGTACTTGTTTAGTGAGAATCCATCTAGTGCTAAAGCAAAGATATGGTCATACATACCTTCAAAAGAGCCCTTGCTTCTTAGCTGTTTGTAATGTTTGCCATCAAATGTATTGGATATGTTTGCGCTTGATTGATACTGAGTGCGGTACTGTATAGCCTTGCAATATTTGTCAGACTGCATCAGCTTCCTCAGACAGGGTATGACCAGAACATATCCAGAGTATGAACAATGTTTTCCCTCACTGGTGGTGGATTCCTGACAATTTGGACATGTTATAATGGTAGCATTTTAGGATGTGAATGCTATGAAACTGTTAACACATGTAGGAATCAGGACAGTCTCTGAATCATATGTTGCCAGCTGCATGAGGGTTGTCCACTTGTACCATGTACATGGTAAGTTGCATCCCGGTATGATTTTGGCAAGAAGTAGTAACAAATTCTCAAAGCCCCCATTGCTGATATTAGCGGAAACACACCACTTCTCTAGCCACAACATTACATCATTCACCTGTAGATGGATTACTGGGCTCACTTGGCTCAAGAAAGTATCCTTGGCATTTGTTTCAACAGGTGTAGTTGTTGTAAAAATTTGTATTTCCACCTAAATATTCACCTAACTTAGTCACTTAGATCATCACCTTCAATTCCTAGAGAGTACTGACCAAATTCCTTGTCGGGATTTACTGAGAATATTTTCACCAAAATGCCAGGTACCCACAACATGAAAATTCTCAAAGTTGTCCAAAGAGCCCCAAGCTTTGCACACATGTTCTTGGGACCTTCCTTAACCTATTCTACGTGCTTGTAATGCCAAGACCAGGTACAAGTATAAATACTACTTTTACATTCAATTAATCATCAAGTGAAAACCACATAATCTACTTGTTCTCCAAATCACTTCCAATATCTCCAAGACTCTTACAACAGGTTATGAGCCCCAAGCTGTCACTCTCTGCAATGTCTACTACTGCTATTACTGGAATTTTTCCCTCTGCTGAAAAGTTGGATGGCTCTAACTACCAAGTGTGGAAGGTGAAAATGATGATGCTGCTACAAGAAAGAGGCCTTTGGGATATTGTCATGGGAGAAGAATGCCCTCCTAAAAACGTGGGAGAGGAAGCCTTAAAGTACCAGAAGAAAGAACAAAGTGCATTTAACTGCATTTGCCTTAATGTCAAGGACAAATTGCTAATTCAATGCTCAAAAGCAAAAACAGCCAAGAATGCCTGGAAGGCATTAGAAGACACCTACCAGTCATGTTCAGCTGCCAAGAAAATGTATCTGAGAAGAAAATTCTTTACTACAAAGATGCTGTCAGGAGAAGAAACAAAAAATCTAATTAACAGAATTACCCTGCTGGTAGATGAGATGGAATCTGTGGGCGTACCTACTACCAATGAGGATGTGATAGTTACCATCCTGAATAGCCTGACAGATGAGCTTCAGGGCCTTGTATCAGCTCTAGAGTCCAGAACTGAAGATTTGACCTTAAATTATGTATATGGAAGGCTCCTGGATGAAGAATTAAGAAAATTAAGCGCCAATAAGAAGGAAGAAGAAAATGCTTTAATAAGCAATGATAACCAACGAAGGAGGTACCCAAGACCTTACAAAGGCAACAGCAACCTATTTTGCAACTACTGCAAAAGGAAAGGACACACATCAGACCGGTGCTTCAAAAAGAGAGATTACCAGCAAAAGAAGCCTGAATATGGAAATGCTGCAACAACTGAAGATAGACTATTCATATCTGCACTAAATATGACCTCAAACAAGGATTCTCAGACGTGGTATATTGACTCTGGAGCTTCTCAACACTTTACACACCAAAAAGAACTTTTTACCCAATATCAAGAACTTCCAATTGAGAAGGTTTTCATGGGTGACAATAGAACACTTGATGCAGTGGGAGAAGGAACTATCCAACTAAACCTTAGAAGCAGTGAAGGAAGCCATACACTGACCTTTAAAGAAGTACTCTATGTACCAGAAATAGCCACGAACCTACTCTCTGTAAGCAAGGCCACAGCAGAAGGACTCAGTTTCAGTTTTGACAATTCTGGATGCAGGATCACTGATCAAAATGGTGCTCATATTGCTTTGGGCATCAGAGATCTGAATCTATACTAGTTGACTTATATTCCATCATATCTGGAAGCCAATATAAGTAACTTAAATGAAGAAACACCAATGCTTTGGCACTGGAGATTTGGGCACATCAATTTTGATTATTTGAGCAAAATGATCAAAGATCAGCTAATTTCTGGAGTGAAAATGGATCCCCCAGCTAATTTGGAGCACTGTGAAGCCTGCATATATGGGAAACAAGCCAGACAACCATTCAAGAGCTCTGGGTTAATCAAAACTAAGAAAGAATTAGATCTAATTCACTCAGATCTGTGTGGACCAATGCAAAATTTATCCTTAGGTAGGATGAAGTATTTAATCACTTTTATTGATGATTATACAAGATACACATGGGTCTACTTCATGGAGAGAAAGGAAGAAGCTCTGTCTAAGTTCAGGGAGTTTATATCCATGGTGTAGAGAGAAACTGGTGAAAAAATCAAGAAAATATGCTCTGACAATGGTGGAGAATATACCTCAAAACTCTTCATCCACTTCTGCAAAATTCATGGGATAAAGCAAGAGACTACTGTACCATACTCCCCACAGCAAAATGGAGTAGCAGAACAAGCTAACAGATCAATAATTGATATGGCAAGATCTATGATCCATGATCAAAAATTATCCTATGATTTTTGGGCAGAATCAGTTGCCACTGCTATATATCTTAAAAATAGGAGTTATATCAGAACACTTTATGATTCTACTCCATTTAAAGCATGGTATGGATACAGACCAAGTGCAGAACATCTAAGAATATTTGGGTGTACAGCATATGCCAAAAAACTGGCCGGAAATCAGTCAAAATTTGAGCCAAAAAGTGTAAAATGCATATTTTTGGGCTACTACAATGAGAGTAAGGCATACAGTCTCTACAATACCAAAGCAAAGAAGCTGATCAAGTCCAGGGATGTGTTGTTTGATGAAAATGCAAAATTTTCACAAAAAATGACATCAGATGATGACAAAAATTTGATCTCATGTCCACCAGTTGTCAGGATTGAATCAGAGCAAAACAATAAAAATTTTTTCACTCCAGAGGACTCTACAACTGTGGTTTGGCCAGAATCAGTGCCCAGGAATATCCCAGAAGTGATCATTCCAGTATCAAATGCCCGGAGATCCAATTGGACAAGAAATAGCCCAAATTACTATATCAATGAGGGTACAAACTTAGCCTATGCCTAATCAGTCCATGTTGATGAACCCCAGACTGTAAAAGAGGCCCTAAATAGCCCTCAGACAAGGTTTTGGCGATCTGCAAAGACTGAGGAATATCAGGCACTGATGGAAAATCAAACTTGGGACTTAGTCAAATTACCAATCAACCAAGAATCAATTGGATGCAGATGGGTCTTCAAGACAAAATACAAGGCTGATGGTACAATTGAAAGATACAAAGCAAGACTTGTAGCCAAAGGATACTCTCAAACAAAAGGACTTGACTACACTGAGACCTTTGCACCGGTAGTCAAGTTTAACTCCATCAGATTAATATTGGCTATTGCAGCCAAATATAAGTTTTTTATTCATCAAATGGATGTAAAAACAGCATTTTTGAATGGAGAACTTGATGAGGATGTGTATATGGACCAGCCTGATGGGTTTGTTGACCAAGATAACCCCCATTTGGTCTGTAAGCTTAAAAAGTCACTATATGGTCTCAAACAATCACCTAGAGCCTGGAATTGCAAGATAGATTCTTATTTAGAATCTTTGAGTTTCAAGAGAAGTAATGCTGACTATAGTATATACTATAAGCCAGATAGAGCAAATCCAGTTCTATTAGCTCTATATGTGGATGATCTTATTATAGCCACCAATAACCTAGAAACATTGGAAGAGACTAAATCCAGCCAATATAAGGAGTTCAAGATGTCCAATCTAGGAGAACTTAGTTACTACTTAGGGATTAAGTTCTCCATAGACAGAAGTACCCAGACTATTACCCTAAGCCAATCCAAGTATATTCAAGATATACTAAAGAAGTACAAAATGGAAGACTGTAAACCAACAGCAACCCCAATGGAGACAAACCTTAACTTGGTCAAAACTCAACCAAATCAAGAGAGCTTGGTGCCATCTGAAAGCCCTGACTCTCCTTATCAATCTATGTTCAGCAGTCTGATGTATATCATGCTTGGAACATGTCCATATATCTCATATTCAGTGGGAGTTGTCAGCCAACATAATCAGAACTATGGATCTGATCATATTGCAGCAGTTAAGCGGATTTTTAGATACCTAAAAGGAACTGCTGATATCTGCTTAAGATACACTTATAAGGATTTAGAACAGGATCTTGTGGGATACTCTGATGCTGGTTGGAGACAAAATTTGGAAGACAGAAGATCCACCACAGTATACACCTTTCTATACTGTAAAGGAGCAATTTCATGAAATTCAAGAAAGCAACCAACCGTAGCACTTTCTACTACAGAGGCAGAGTATATGGCAGCCTGTGAGGCTACAAAAGAAGCAATGTGGTTAAGAAAGCTCCTTACAGATTTAGGCCTATGTCAAAAAACGCCTATTACTTTATTTCAAGATAATCAAGGATGTATACAATTAGGTAGAAATCCAACTTTTCATGCTAGAACCAAGCACATAGATATTAGACATCATTTCATAAGTGAAGCTATAGAGAATAACTTAGTTAGCTTAGTTTACTGTCCTACAGATGAAATGATTGCAGACATATTTACCGAACCATTAGCTAGAGACAAGTTTGAATATCTTAGGTCAAAATTAGGACTAGTCAGTATGAACATTTAGCTGAGTGGGAGTGTTGTAAAAATTTGTATTTCCACCTAAATATTCACCTAACCTAGTCACTTAGATCATCACCTTCAAATCCTAGAGAATACTGACCAAATTCCTTGTTGGGATTTACTTAGAATATTTTCACCAAAATGCCAGGTACCCACAACATGAAAATTCTCAAAGTTGTCCAAAGAGCCCCAAGCTTTGCACACATGTTCTTGGGACCTTCCTTAACCTATTCTACGTGTTTGTAATGCCAAGACCAGGTACAAGTATAAATACTACTTTTACATTCAATTAATCATCAAGTGAAAACCACATAATCTACTTGTTGTTCCAATCACTTCCAATATCTCCAAGACTCTTACAACAGTAGTCTCATTGCATATAGGGATTTGACCAGGCTCATACGTGGTACTGTTGTCAGAGGAGATAGGCCCAAAATCCATCAGTGAGCCTTCTTTGTCAGAGCTATCACTCTGTGTGCCATATTCAGAAGGCTGAGGTGAGCCTAAAGGCGTCACAAACTCACCTGACTCAGTTTGCGCAAGGTGACAAAGATGGCCAGGTGCCAATATAGAAGCATCAACTGGCCAGCAAGATAATGTTGGTACAGTAGTGACCAATGAATGGTCAAATATGACTTGGGTGGCAAAACACCGGCCATGATCCTTGTAATACTTCCTATGCTGTCTGCGTGTTTCATGGCTGAGAGGCTTGCAACAATAGCCACATGGTCTTTTTTCTCTTCTCTTACAGCGTTGAGTTAATGTAGTCTTGTCCATGGGGCAAACAGTTTGACCTTCAACAATATAATGCTATTATATCACTTTTTGGTCAATACTCATGTGAACTTAAGACAGTCTTGTATTTGAGACATTGCACCTACATAAATGTAAGATTCAATGATGACCTGCCATAGTACGCATTATAAATAAAGTTGTGTCACCACATACACACGTATATGTAACACTATTTCCCCTTTGGCTTGACTCACTTCCATATATATGCCACCAAAAAATAAAGCAAAGTTGTCTGGTTCTCAACCCAACCCCACCACTGATGGCAACAGAGGAATGGTTGGACAACAGCTTGCTTCAACATTCTGTGCAACAAGTGGGGCTACATCCAAAAAAGGCCCTGTGGACAGTGTGCCCATTGAAGGTAATAATGCAGACTCCTAGGCTCTCAGTCAAGTAGGCAATTGAGAACCTCTGCAGAGCCACAACCTGACTGTTATGCTCAGGCAGATGAGAATGTAGCAAACACAGTACCCTCAGTTGAAGATCAGCCAGTGGCCATGATACATCACCACCACCCATATTAGCAAGTATGTTGTCAGCTCATACCAAAGCATTAATGAAGCTATTAGGCTCAGTGGCTGGTAGGACAGATGCAATGGCCCAGAGAAATCAGGAAGTAGTCCAGAAACAGGATGTGCAGATAATACATGTAGAGCAATCAATATCCCAGGTAGATAAAGCAGTATCTTTGCTGCAAAGAAGGAACTCAAGTAGGTCAATGTCACAGCCAAGAATTGAGCCACTTCCTGATGTAACAGCAGAGGAACACCGTACAGTCTTTGGAGCACAATAACAGTGCCCAAAGATAAAGCCCACAGAAAAACCTATTACAGCATGGGAGGGAAACAATGTGGTGTTTATACCAAAGCCTAAAAATCAAAAGACATTGAAGATCCATGAAGCCATAGAGTGCAATAATGAAGAGTGGGCTAATATACAAGAGGCCATCAGAAGTCTAGCATGCGATTGCCTTAAGGCCAGCATACCATGGGACCATCAGGAACTCAAGGCCTTGCAGAATGCACTTGACTTGTTCCATGAGCATTATCCTGGATTCAAATGGGCAAACAGATTTTGGGCCAGCATTAGTATGCTAAGAAAGTATCATAAGAATAGCAGAAACCATCAAAGGCAGAAGAACAAGGGTGCCATGGCTAAAAACCAGCAGCTTCCTCAAGAGCCCATCACAAGCAGGGCCAAAGGCTCCAGACAAGCATCAAAAAGACACCAAGCAGCTGGAAGAGTGCCAATCAAGAACAAGTAGGGAGATATGGATACACCAGCACAACATGTATCAAGGAAAAAGCGTAGTACTACTCAAGAAGCACCCAGTCAAAGTAGCAGTGAAGGATCTGGCAGTGATAAAAACCAGCCACTTTGACAGGAGCCTGTCACAACTACGGTTGAGAGATCAAAACAAGCTGAAAAGAAATGTCAGGTTGCCAGAAGAGTGCCAGCAAGGGACAAGCAGTCCAAAACAGATGCGTCAGAACAGATTTATCCAGGAGAAAATGTAGTTCTTTACAAGAAGCATTCAGACAAAGTAGCAGTGAAAGACCTGGCAGTGATCAAGGAAAAGGTAAAGTGATAAATGTCTAACCAAGCCTGAGACAGGGAGGCATGCAAAAAAAACTGCAGTTCTCACCAATTAATCCTGCAAGCCAGGAACAGACTGAATCCCATCATAGCCAAGAAGAATTACCAACAAGAAAACAGCTGTTTTCACAAGAGTTGGAAGTGCAGCCAGTTGATCTACACTCCAGCAAGGTAGATGAGTTTGCTGAAAAAGGCAATTTGTCTACCACAGCCTCCACAGCATCCATTGTTGACGGAGTGGAGATCCCACTGTCAGACAAGGCTACAACATCAAGAGCTTGAAAGACTATCACAATGCCTTCAGTAGAGCTTTGGAATATTCATAGGCACACCAAGAGGTTGCAGCACTTCTTCAATAGCAGTGCTTAAGAAAATGCACTGGAATATTACAAGGATTTGTTGCAAAGACTGGCAGATAAGGAGCTAGACCTTGCAGTGCCAGCTGAAGACCAGGATGTGTGGGAACCATTGAATGAACAGTGGCATAAAGCTGTTGGGTTCCCCCCAAAGTTGTGGAACCACAGCATTACTGCAGAAATACTTATTGAGTGGTGGATTTTGACAGAGTTACTTGTTGAGTGTGGGGTTGAGCTTAATGCAAGTGTAGGGTATAGAGACTTGTAAAGGTCAATACAATTAGCAATTGAGGTACAACTGAAGTTTCAATGGAAATAAACCAATTTGTACCCATGAAAAGTAAGAGAAATGGTTGAGTCAGGAAGTAAGGAGTGTGAAAAAGAGGCAATAGCCAATCAATTTACAGAAATGTAGGAGGCAATAGAGTGTCTGGGATCAGAAAGTGAGCAAACTGGCAGGGAACCAATCAAAAGCCACTTATACATTGTTGTGATGAAAAATTTTGACAAAGTTTGTTGTGAAATCTGGGGTGCAATTATTTTTCAGCAGTCTCTGGATGGTGTCCTGATGAGATCAGTACCTCTTAGTCATGGGACATTAACTTTGTGAAGGCCTTTTGACAGGATCATCTCAATAATTTTTCATAGCAATTGTCTAGGTATTACTGATTGTGAGTTGCAACTTTGTATTGGGGTCATTGTAAAAGACTTTGATACATTCTCAGTATGATATTGGTGGAGGCCTAGTCTCATACTAAATACAAAGAAACTATTGTGATTGTTGAGTTTTCCATGTTTTATGAATGTCTTATCTTGATTTGCATCAATATAGATCAGACCACTTATAGACATGTAAGTTGCTCATCAATAAGTCACTCAGTCATTGTTCAAGGATGAATTTGGCAACATAATGACTTGATACATTATAGGCAATAGTGACTTGGTCATAAAGCTTAAAAAAGCAGATATACTAGCCTGATTGCACCAAATTGACTCAAATTGATCCCACTCAATCACCTAGTAAGCTTGATATAAAAAACTCTTTCAAAGGGCCTTTTCTTATCACTTCCAGCACTACCTCCAGACTCCCTGCAGTACACCAGACAAGATTGATGCCCAGCAATGTGGATGATCTGCCACAGTCTACCCAAGCAGTTCTATTGTCAGGATTCTCTGATATTACAGGTGCTGTTGCCTTACAAAGTGTCTTGCTACCATCCATGGTAAATAAAGTCCAAGAAACCTTTGTCACAGTTGAGAGCATAAAAGCAACAACTTGCAGAGGGTACCAACTACTTAGAACAAGCCTTGGATACCTGATTTAGATGCTCCAATTGACCTCCATATTCAAGTGTGATTGGCAACAGGTTCTATATTAAGGATGTATTGACTTCCTTTCCTGTGAGAATAATCAGACCTTGTCAAGGGCAGAGGTACTTTTATTCTGACAACTATAAGGCACACAATATTACGTTCCAGATGCTGTATTATATTAAGTAGGGATCATCTGGTAAGGTGTGTCATTTACTGGAAGTTGGAATGATAGAGCACTTGCAGTAGTTGATCATTCAGAGATTGTTGGGGGGAGAAACACATGGCAGAACTTTCATATGATGTGATTCTATAGTATGCTAGAAGAAAACACTCCCAGCTTGGCCAACTACTCAGTAATAAGTCTAAACAGTTTAATGCAGCTAGAATGCTTACTTATAGAGATAAAGAGGTAACCCACCCAAGTCCCATATATCCTAATTGGCTACAAGAAGCTACACTGTCAATCTCCATATTAGGACCCATTCAGTGTACTCAAGCAGTTATGACCTGCAAAGGAATCAAGTTGTTTGCAAGGTTATCAAATTTCTTATGCCTAAGAGGCCAGTCAACCCTATTCTTAGATGCTTCCAGCTTGAAGTACCAACAGAAGTCACTTACAAGAGCCCAACAACCACCTTACTCAAGGCCCTTTTGAGATGACCTCAAAGACAGAAAGCTACCTAAGCCCCCAACAGATTACTGATAAGCTACAAAATCAAAACTGTGCCTAACCCTCTCAACTTTGATAGGGGCAAATGGTATGATCTACTGCTTGAATGTTTAAGTTGGATCAATCTTTAGTCAATTCAATTAGTTTTATGTTTTGTCTATCAGTAATTCAGTGTTATCTATCAAATCAATACATGTCTAGCACCTCATCTGCCAGTTGTTGCATAAATCCTTGCTATATTCTAGTGCATTTTCTTGAGCACTGCCCTTGAAGAAGTGCTGCAACCTCTTGGTGCGCCTATTAATGTTCCAAAACTCCACTGAAGGCATTGTGATAGTCTTTAAAGCTCTTGATATTGTAGCCTTGTCTGTCAGTGAGATCCCAGCTCTGTCAGCAATGGAGGATGTGGAGGCTATAGTAGACCAATTGCCTTTATCTGCAAAGTCATCTACCTTGCTGGAGTGTGGCTCAACTGGCTGCGCTTCCAACTCTTGTGAAAACAGCTGTTTTTTTGTTGCTAATTCTTCTTGGCTATGACGGGATTCAGTCTGTTCTGGGCTAGCAGCATTAATTGGCAAGAACTGCAGTTTTTTTTTCATGCCTCCCTTTCTCAGGCTTGGGTATACGTTTTTCCCTTTACCTTTTCCTTTATCACTGCCAGGTCTTTCACTGCTACTTTGTCTGAATGCTTCTTGTAAAGAACTACATTTTCTCCTGGATAAATTCTGTTCTGACGCATCTGTTTTGGCCTGCTTGTCCCTTGCTGGCACTCTTCTAGCAACCTGATATCTCTTTTCCACTTGTTTTGAGCTCTCAGCTGTAGTTGTGGCAGGCTCCAGTAAAAGCAGCTGGTTGTTATTGCTGCCAGGTCCTTCACTGCTACTTTGACTGGGTGCTTCTTGAGTGATACTATGCTTTTTCCTTGATAAATGTTGTGCTGGTGCTTCTGTGTCTGCCTGCTTGTCCCTAATTGGCGCTCTTCCAGCTACCTGTTGTCTCTTTGACACTTGTCTGGAGCTTTTGTCCCTGCTTGTAACAGGCTTGTGAGGAAGCCACTGGTTTTTAGCCATGGCACCCTTGTTCTTCTGCTTTTGATGGTTTCTGCTATTCTTTAGAAACCTTCTTAGCATACCAATGCTGGCCCAGAATCCATTTGCCTGTTTGAATCCAGGATAATGCTCATGGAACAAGTCAAGTTCATTCTGCTTGGCCTTGAGTTCCTGATGGTCTCATGGTATGCCGGCCTTAAGGTGATGGTGTGCTAGACTTCTGACAGCCTCTTGTATATTAGCTCACTCTTCATTACTGCACTCAACAGCTTCATGGATTTTCAATGTCTTTTGATGCTTAGGCTTTGATATAAACACCACATTGTCTCCCTCCCACGCTGTGATAGGTTTTTCTGAGGGCATTATCTTTGGGCACAGTTGTAATGCTTCAAAGACTGTACAGTGTTCCTCTGCTGTTACATCAGGAATTGGCTCAATTTTTGGCTGTGACATTGAGCTACTTGAGTTCCTTCTTGCAACATAGATACTGTTTTTTCTACCTGGGATATTAATTGCTCTACAAGTATTATCTGCTCATCCTGTTTCTGGACTATTTCCTGATTTTTCTGGGCCATTGCATCTATCCTATCAGCCACTGCACCTAATTGCTTCATTAATGCTTTGGTATGAGCTGACAACATACTTACTAATATGGGTGGTGGTGATATGTGATAATGGAAAGTATTCCATTACTACAATATCTCAAGACCAATATTGCACTCATTTCTTTATTTTGCTTTCTGCTATTGTAACACACAAGTGAAAGATCAAGAATTTCCAGCTTTGAAGAGCAAGTGCTCCAGACCCTGACAAGCAATCCACCCAAGAATATTATGTCATACAGAACATGTAGTAGCCAACACATGTTTCAAATTACAGCCCATTTGAAGCAGTACTTAAGGAGTTATGACCAGAAGAGTCCAATTATTATATATACTATGCCTTATTGCTGGGATTACTATGGTGACTTTGATCGCGTGTAACTTTCAACCAGCCAATCAAATCATGTGAAATTCTCACAGGTGCTGCACCTATGTCTGATCTGCACCACTGCAAGATTTTAGCTTTGTATCACATGTATTGCTTGTGCAATTGCCCAAAAACTTTGATCCTTCAGAATTTTCATATATATAACTTCCTCAGCTGAAAAATAAAGAGAGAGCCTCTCTTTCCAGAATCTCTACACTACAATTACAGTTTAAAGGTTATAAGACTTCCCCTGCATCACTTGCACTGTTGAGTATTCTGACTTTGATTGGTACCACATCAGTAAAGAGGCTGTAAAGCTCTCAAGAATACAATCTAAGTTCTACAAGAAACTACCACTTTTCTGTCAGAAAAGTCCCCTCTAAGAAACCCCTTTACTCTAAAGACACCCCTTTAGTCTAAAGACCCCTTTAGAGACCCCTTTAAGAAGCTCCTTTACTCCAAAGAGGCCCCTTTAGGTCTAAAGACCCCTTTAGAGACTTCTACAACACACCCCTTTAGGTTAAAGGGGAGCTCAGAATTTCCATATTAGGAAGTATATTCTCACAAAGGAAAGTGACTTCCAAATAAGGAAAAGTTACTATATAAGTAAATAAGCCCATTAGTCAACAGTAGGTCAAAACACTGCTGTAGAAGTGATAAACACTGCCTACAGTATAGTTTGAGCATAAGATTGAGGAAATTAGGGAAAGTTATATCTTCTATTGGCATATCAAACTCCCAATAAACTATTTCAGTATTAGCATACTGGAAGTTGTTGTATATTATGTATATGGTCAGCTTGTGGCTCTGCAGAGGTTCTCAATTACCTACTTGACTGAGAGCCTAAGGAGTCCGCATTATTACCTTCAATTGACACACTGTTCACAGGGCCTTGTTTGGATGTAGCCCAGCTTGTTGCACTGAATGTCAAAGCAAGCTGTTGTCCAACCATCTTTCTGTTGCTGTCAGTAGTGGGGCTTGGCTGAGAACCAGACAACTTTGCTTTATTTTTTGGTGGCATATATATGGAAGTGAGTCAAGCCAAAGGGGAAATAGTATTACATATATGTGTGTATGTGGTGACACAACTTTATTTATAATGCGTACTGCGGCAGGTCATCATTGAATCTTACATTCATGTAGGTGCAATGTCTCAAACACAAGACTGTCTTAAGTTCACATGAGTATTGACCAAAAAGTGAAATAATAGTGTTACATTGTTGAAGGTCAAGCTGTTTGCCCCTTGGCCAAGACTACTTTGACTCAACACTGTAAGAGAAGAGAAAAAAGACCATGGGCTATTGTGGCAAGCCTCTCAGCTATGAAGCACACAGACAGCATATGAAGTATTACAAGGGTCATGGCCGGTGTTTTGCCACCCAAGTCATGTTTGTCCATTCATTGGTCACTACTGTACCAACATTATCTTGCTGGTGTGGTGGTGTATAAGTCCAAGGGAGAGATATGTCCAGCACTCCTCAAGTGTTTTGTGTGTGGGGTGTTCACTGGGAACAATAACCTCTGGCAAAAGCTTGCTAGGAATACTTGGGCTCTGTCTCTAATCTGATGTGATGGGGAATAATGCCACAAGCTTGTCAAGGGAAAACTATTGAGCTACAGTCCCCAACTTAGTTGGTATCTTAACAAAAGTATGTGCTGGGCTCAGCGTCCTTTGAGATGACAATGCACTAAAGCTTCCAAAGTAAAAACAACTATAAAATCCACCAGCAGGGACTTGATAAGAATGCAGCTGTGGTCAATAGTTACAAAGACAGAAAGTATCTTTGCCTGTACAAGAACAAACTTGGGAAAGAATCAACTATAATGAAAGACACCTACTCTGAGTATTCCTCACAAGTAGTGCCTCCAAGGTCAGTTGGCTGTCAGCACAGTTTCCTGGGAGTGTCCTGTGGTCTGGGTTTGGAAGCTTAGGTAGCAGCAGGTAGCAGTGATCACACTAATCACAAGTTGGTATATTGATAAAAGGGATGAAGATTTATTGTTGAGGGATAGCCTCCCTTATATACTATTCTCACTGGCTAAGTGATTACTAATCATGGTGCTCCAGAAGGTTCTGGATATCAATAGAAATCTTGATGACATCAGAATGACCTAAGAATGTTCTAAGTAGGTGCTGGAAGGTTCTAAGAGGCACAGCACATCCAACCAATCAGGAATCAGTGCCCTGAAACCTGTGTAACATAGGGTTCCCATATATGGTATGGAAATGAGAGGGATGGTGACACAGGTTGATCATGTGTCATGGGTACTGATGCAGGTACTTGCCTAATATAGAAGCACTTGCTGCTAGTAATCTTACATGAAGTGAGGGATAACCTATGCAATAAGGTAAGCAGGTGTGATAGTCAACCAGCTTCTGGAATAGTACTGATCAGGTAAGACAAATGGAAGAAAACTAAAATAAGTGTAGTAGAGAAATAGGGAAGTAGAAAATATGGGAATGAGCACATCTGTCAGTGGGTGTCACTGCGACCCCACTACACTGGCCAGTTGATACTTTTATATCAGCACCTGGCTGTCTTTGTCACCTTGCGCAAACTGAGGCAGGTGAGTTTGTGGCACCTTTAGGCCCACCTCAGCCTTCTGAATATGGCATGCAGAGTGATAGCTCTGACAAAGAAGGTTCACCAATGGTTTTTGAGCCTATCTCCCCTAACAACAGTACCACATATGAGCCCAGTTTAATCCTTATATGCAATGAGACAACACCTGTTGAAACAAATGCCAAGAATACTTTATGGAGCCAAGTGAGCCCAGTAGTCCATCTACTGGTGAATGATGTAATAATGTGGCTAGAGAAGTGGTGCATTTATGCTAATATCAGTAATTGTGGCTTTGAGGATTTATTATTACTTCCTGCCAAAATCATACTAGGATGCAACTTACCATGTACATGGTACAAGTGGACAACTGTCATGCGGCTGGCAACATATGATCCAGAGGCTGTTCTGATTCCAGCATGTGTTAACAGTTGCATGGCATTCACATCCAAAAATGCACCCTGGCAACATGTCCAAATTGTCAGAAATCTGCCACCATTGAGGGAAAACATTGTTCACACTCTGGATATATTCCAGTTGTACCCTGTCTGAGGAAGCTGATGTAGTCCAACAAAGATTGCAAAGCTATACAGCACTGCACTCAGTATCAATCAAGCACAAACATATCTGTTATATTTGATGGCAAACATTACAAACAACTACAAAGCAAGTGCTGCTTTGAAGGTATGAATGACCATGTCTATGCTTTAGAACTTGATGGATTCTAATTAAACAAGTACTCTACCAGCAAACTGTGCTGGCCACTGATTCTCATCAATCTGAATCAGCTGCCCATCTTATGGTATCAGAGCAATAATCCAATGGTAGTCTCACTGGTATCTGGGTCTAAATTGCCGTCCAACCTGGATAGCTACCTGTATCTATTGCTGGATGAGGTTAGTATGCTTTCCATCAGGATAACAGTAAATGGCCATCATGTAAAAGCGCATACTATTATCTGCATTGGAGATACCCCAGCCATCAGCACATTAGCAGGTTTTTCTGGGCACAATGGATGGTATTGCTGTCAAATGTGTGAGATGCAGGGGATTTACCCCATAACTCATATGCATTATTATTACCCCAACACCAGCTCTGAGAACATCATCTTTCCACAGAGAGAATGCACAGAAGTCAGCATGCAATTGCAGCAAAGTTGGCAAGCTCTGAGCCATTGGCCAGAATACGGAATCAATCAGAAACTGGAGATACTTAAGATACAAGGTATCAGTTCAAGCAAAAGCTTTCCACTGGGATCAATGCATTTGCTTTTCAACAATATCCCTATACTGATGACCAAGTTGTACATGGGGCATTTCAAGCTAAATGAGCCCTTTGAGACACCAGAGAAATTTGAAAGAATATTCAAGATATTACAGATTATCTGCTACCCTAAGTACCTCTCACAGGCTCCAATTAATATTTATATGCATATGCAACAATACAAATGCAAAGACTGGATGAGCTGGATATCTATTTATTCAAGTGGTGTTCTGAAGCCATTCCTACCAAGAGTGCATTGGAAGCATTGGGAGTCATATGTGGACATTGTAGGAATATTTATCCAGAAGCAGATCACTGATGCCAACTTGATGCATCTACAGCTGTTGTGTGAAGAGTTTGTGACAGGATTCAAGTGGCTATACTACAAACATAAAGCTGAACGTGTAGATCTCTGCTGCTGCTGTATCCACTCTCTATTCCATTTTGCATGGTGTGTGGAGAATATTGGGCCTTGCTTAACCTTTTGGGAGTTTCCTATGGAGCAGATGTGTGGGGAGATAGGAAGACAAGTCAAGTTGCAGGTACTACCATATCCCAATCTCATCAAGAATATTACCTTCAGGTCCGCCATAGATGTAATGAGTTGGCACATGGAGGACAGCCAGAAAGAGTTGGAAAATACTGAGGACAAATGAGCACAAGGAGACACCTATGCCTATGGCATTAAGAAGCTATGCAGCCCCAATGGGAGGGTAATCAGTTAAGTAATGCAGTGTTGGGTTGGGTGCAACAAGCAACTAATTTTTATCAGGAATACTCTACCAAGATATGCTGGATTTCTCATGGTCACAACCCAACTTCTATACCATTCAATACAGAATCCACACTAACAAAAGCCAGAGCGCACCTATAATGGGGACTAGAATCCAGCAGGGAGAAGGAATATATTGGCTAAATACCAAGAAGTTCTTTGCAGATACTCAGGAGGTATTCATGGCAGAAGTGGCAACTACCAAGCATATGTTTGCAAGATGTATATGGTACCAGTAGCACAAGGTATATGGCAACTTTGCAAGTATCACACTAAAAAGCTATAAAGTTGAGGTGATAGAAGTATGTCAATTGCAGCAAGTGCATGTTTGTAGAGGTTAGTAAGCAGGAGGCTATAAGTTTATTTATTCTAACTATATGTGGAATACCCAAGGTAGTAGTGGGTAAGCAAATAAAGAGGGGTGATTCTACAGTGGAATATATGAATTGCACAAGGGGAGGTAGAAAAAGGAAATACCATTTGGTAAATTGGTATGGTAGCATTATACAGAACCAGCAGTAGGCTATCATGCTGCCAATATAATGCCATCAGAGTCTTGCTGTGAGGCTGTCAAAATACCGTCAAGTTTCTTGCAATATAGAACAATTGGAAGACCTGGCCAACTGGATCCACTTAAAATGGTTATAGCACCCTAAAAGACCGCAGCAATACCATGCAAATATTGTAACAACACCAATAAACTATCATCAAGTTTTATCCCTGTATTTGGTTGTAAAGTTAGCAAAACACTGTCATGATCCCATCATAAGATTGTTAGCAGGGTCACTAATTCCAAGCTGCTGGTATCATGATGGTCTCTAAATAGATCCTGATGGCTGATCTGGATTGGATCCACCCACAGGACCAAATTATTCTTCATAGGGAGTAGTATTAGTCAGCAGATGAATCAGCCAATCCTTATCAGACAGAAATAGACACATTGAGTTGGATCTAATTGGGTGATGATGATGCAATCATATGAGAGTTCAGCCACAACCTACACTAAGAAATACAATTAGTCAGCAATTGATTTGGCAAATTGTATAAAAGGAGCTGCTGGAACCTCACTAAAAATCAGTTCAAGTTTTTGTGAATACAATACTGGCTAAACTCCCTATTTCTCTACAATTCTTGTATCAAGACTTGTAACATTGTTCACCTACCTTATATATCACTAATACAGGTTTTGAGCTTTAGGTCCTGCTTAAACAGGCTCTCCAGGAAGCAGCTGGCTTCTAGCCATTGCACCCTTGCACTTCTGCCTTTGATAGTGTCAGCTTATCTAAGACCAGGTTGATGCCAATATACTATAGTATAAGTATCCTAATCTGTCACTATGGTCCCTATTTCAAGTCTTAACTCATCTTTAGTACAACTAAGACTCTACTCATCCCCTAGCTGACTAGCTTGGTTTAGACTGCAAAAATAGATATTGGATCCATTCAAGTTCTTACCAACTGATTTTAGTAGGGCCCAAGTGTCTATTATGAGCCTTCATACAGATGTTTGGGTGCTACTCATTAGTGTAGCAGAACTGGATACCTCAGAGATGTTGTAAAAATTTGTTATTCCACCTAAATAATCACCCAACTTAGTCACTCAGATCATTACCTTCAAATCCTAGTGAATACTGACCAGATTCCTTGTTGGGATTTACTTAGAATATTTACATCAAAATACCAGGTACCCAGAACATGAAAATTCTCAAAGCTGTCCAAACAGCCCCATACTTTGCACACATGCTGTTGGGACCTTCCTTAGCTCATTCTACATGTTTGCTATGCCAAGACCATGTAAAAGTACAAATACTACTTTTATATTCAGTAGTTCATCAGTTGAAAAACACATAATCTACTTGTCCTCCCAATCACTTCCAATATCTCCAAGACTCTTACAACAGGTTACAAGCCCCAAGCTGTCACTCTTTGCAATGTCTACTACTGCCATTACTGGAATATTTCCCTCTGCTGAAAAGTTGGATGGATCTGAATACCTAGCGTGGAAGGAGAAGATGAAGATGCTGCTACAAGAAAGAGGCCTTGGGGATATTGCCATGGGAGAAGGATGTGCTCCTAAAAACATGACAGAGGAAGCTTTAAAGTACCAGAAGAAAGAGCAAAGTGCCTTTAACTGCATTTGCCTTAATGTTAAAGACAAATTACTAATTTAATGCCCAATAGCAAAAACGGCAAAGACTGTGTGGAAGGCATTAGAAGACACCTATCAGTCATGATCAGCTGCTAAGAAAATATATCTAAGACAAAAACTCTTTACTACAAAGATGCTGCCAGGAGAAGAAATGAAAAATCTAATTAACAGATTTACCCTGCTGGTGGATGAGATGGAATCTGTGGGCATACCAACTACTAATGTGGATGTGATAGTAACCATCCTGAATAGCCTGACAGACAAGCTTCAGGGCCTTGTATCAGCCCTAGAGGCCAGTACTGAAAATTTGACCTTGAATTATGTATGTGGAAGGCACCTGGATGAAGTATTAAGAAAATCAAGTGCCAATAAGAAGGAAGAAGAAAATGCTTTAATAAGCAATGATAACCAACAAAGGAGGTACCCAAGACCTTATAAAGGCAATAACAATCTGGTTTGCAACCACTGCAAAAGGAAAAGACACACATCAGACTGGTGTCTCAAAAAGAGAGATAATCAGCAAAAGAAGCCTGAATATGAAATACTGCAACAACTGAAGATAGACTATTCATATCTGCACTAAATATGACCACAAACAAGGATTCTCAGATTTGATACTCTGACTCTAGAGCATCTCAACACTTTACACACCAAAAAGTACTTTTTACCCAATATTAAGATATTCCAATCAAGAAGGTTCTCATGGGTAATGATAGAACACCTGATGCAGTGGGAGAAGGAATTATCCAAGTAAACCTTAGAAGCAGTGAAGAAAGCCATACATTAACCTACTAAAAAGCACTCTATGTACCAGAAATAGCCAAGAACCTACTATCTGTAAGCAAGGCCACAGCAGAAGGACTCAGTTTCAGCTTTGACAATTCTGGATGCAGGATCACAGATCAAAATAGTGCTCATAATGCTTTGGGTTTCAGAGATCAAAATCTATACAAGCAGACTTATATTCCATTATATCTGGAAGCCAATATAAGTAACTTAAATGAAGAAGCATCAGTTCTTTGGCACAGGAGATTTGGACACATCAATTTTGATTATTTGCGCAAAATGATCAAAGATCAGCTAATTTCCAGAGTAAAGATTTATTCCCCAGCTGACTTGGAGCACTGTGAAGCCTGCATATATGGGAAACAAGCCAGACAACAGTTCAAGAGCTCTGGGCAAATCAAAACTAAGAAAAAATAAGATTTAATTCACTCAGAGCTTTGTGGACCTGTGCAAAACGTATCCGTAGGTGGGATGAAGTATTTAATCACTTTTATTGATGATCATACAAGATACATGTGGGTTTACTTCATGGAGAGAAAGGAAGAAGCTCTGTCTAAGTTCAGGGAGCTAAAGCCATGGTGGAGAGAGAAACTGGTCAAAAAATCAAGAAAATATGCTCTGACAATGGTGGAGAATATACCTCAAAACTCTTCATCCACTTCTGCAAAATTCATGGGATAGCGCAAGAGACTACTGCACCATACTCCCCACAGTAAGATGAAATAGCAGAGCATGCTAACAGATCAATAATTGATAAGGCAAGATCTATGATCCATGATCAAGAATTATCCTATGATATTTGGGCAGAATCAGTTGCCACTGCTGTATACATTAAAATTAGGAGTTATAACAGAATACTTTGTGATTCTACTCCATTTGAAGCATGGTATGGATACACACCAAGAGCAGAACATCTCAGAATATTTGGGTGTACAGTATATGGCAAGAAACTGACAGACAAAGTAACATTGGCTAGAACTCAAAAGACTATCAACAGGCATACAGTAGAATTTTGGAACATTAACAGGCACACCAAGATGTTACAGCACTTCTCAAGAGCAGGGCTCAAGAAAACACATTTGAATATTGCAAGGATTTATTGCAAAGACTGGCAGATGAGGTGCTAGACCTTGCAGTGTTGGCAGAAGACCAGGACATATGGGAACCAGTGAATGGACAGTGGCGTAAAGCCACAGGGTTCCTGCCAAAGTCATGGAAAAAGGGTGTTACAGCAGAAATACTTATTGGATGGTGGCCTTTAATGTAGTTACTTTTTTTGTATGGGGTTGGGCCCAATGTTAGTGCTGGGTATAGGGACTTGTGTAGGTCAATACAATGGGCAATTGAGGTACAACTGAAGTTTCAACAGAAATCAATCAATGTGTTTGCATGAAGAGTAAGAGAAGCAGTTGGGTCAGGAAATAGGGAGTGCAAAAAAGAGGCAATAGCCAATCAATATACAGACACATAGGAGGTGATTGAGTGTCCAGGATCAGAAAGAGAGAGAATTAGCAGAGAACCAATCAAAAGCCACTTATGTATAGTTGTGATGAGAATTATGCCTAAGTTTTTGGTGAAATCTGGGGTGCAATTATTTTTCAACAGTCTTTGCAAGGTGTCCTGACAAGATCAATACCTCTTAGTCACAGGACTTTAATTTTGTGGCAGCCTTTTGACAGTACATCACAATTATTTTTCAAAGGGCAGTTAAGTAATTCAAGGATGGGTTGGATGCAATATGCAACTAATTCTTATCAGTACTGTCTTACTAAGGTAAGCTGGGCTTCTCATGAGTACAAACCACTTTTCACACCATTCAATACAGAATTCATATAAACAAAAACCTGAGCATACCTACAAGGGTAACTAGAATTTGGAAGGGAAAGGAATACATTGGACAAGTACCAAAAAGTATTTTGCAGATATTCAAGAGGTAATCATGGCAAATGTGGCAGCAACCAAGCATGTGTTGCAAGATGTATATGTTACCAGCAATACAAGGTATAAGGCAAGTTGGAACCATCACACTGAATAGCTGTAAAATTCAAGTGATAGAAGTATGTCAATTGTGTGGGTTATTACTGACTGTACTTGGTGGGTGGGAGAGCTTGTAGGTCAAGTCAGTACCACTTGGTTCAGAATAGCTTCCAATAGAAGGTAGCAAGGTAATAAAGACTTCTGTTTATTTTGTCCAAATCTTGTTGTTCTTCTTGGTTCAATTGGGTAGATATATATATATCATTTGGGGGGGCTTAGACAATAGACAATGTGTTATAAAATAGGGGTGTGAACACCTTCCTGTTATGGTAAGTGTTCTAACTAGATAAGGGTAGGGATAGGAGGGGGGACGTGTGGGGGAATCATAGGGAGGATACTGGAGGACTTTGGGTAGGACTCTGGAGGGAACTCTTGGGAGAACTCTTGGGCAAAGAGTAGGTACTACATTGAGTACTCACATATCCCAGGGGTTAAGTGGGAGCTTTGTCCTCGAAGTTCTTTGACTAACTTGCTTCTCCAGGGTCAATTTTGTTTACAGAGCATGGGGAGTCACTGTAGTACCATTGCTGGTTGTCACTTGCAAGGGGATTGCGGGCAAGTACCTGATACCATTTGGTGGCCGAGTGGGGTGCGGCCTGTGTTGCTCAAGGGATGTTTTCCACAGAGCCAAATAGTTGGCAAACCATAGGGTTCTGGGTAAGCTCCTCGGGAGGGTCGGAGAACAAGAAAAGGTGCAATAGCGCAATAAAGTCTTGCTTCTTTATCTTGCAACGTTATTGGGGCTTGTCCTTTTTGTGTTTAATATGACGGCAGGGGACCTTTTGAAGAGGGCGTACACTCGGTTGGCAGTCACCTGTTGTCAATAACAAGTTTTTGCTTCTTCTGAGACGTATTGTAGTTCTTCTGTAGAAACTGTGGCGCAATCAAGGCGCTTTTGTACTCGCCTCATGGTTTCTACAGAATCCGCGGCGGTTTCTTTGGCTTCTTGGAGTTGGACTTCGTACTGGTTCCTGAGTTGTCCTATGGTAAACCACTGTAATAGTTGTAACACAGCAACTTGGTGGATCGCATGGGTTAACTGGCCGGTGTATTTAATCCGTTCACGTATCTTCTCTAAGATGGTTCCTTCTTGGAAATGTGGTTTGAGATGTTTGCGAATTTCTCGGAGGAGTCCTTCAATCAGGAGTTCTACTTCTGGTGCTCTTGCGGCTTGTACCAGGTCTGTGTATACCTCAACAACTGTGGTACCTATTAATGGCAAGTATGCAACAATACAGGGGGGCTCTCGGGGTCTTGTGAGGGCTCGACAGTTGATTCCTTGTGTCTTCTGTCTGACTGTGTCCAGTATGGATACGGGAATCAGTGCGGCGTCCTTCTCCTTAATGATCAAGGAACCTCCTCTTAGGTGATACACGGTCTTCTTGGGTAGTATTTCCATGCTTTGTATTGGCGTGGGTAACTTGTCTTGTCCCTCTCTGATCGTGTCTTGTATTAGTGTGACTGCTCCGGCAAACGACTCTTCATATGTGGCTCTTGTTGTACGTAATGCTTGTACCATATCTCTCAACACTTGCAGGTTGGTTTTGTTTTTGATATCATCTTGGTTCTTGCTAGTGGGAGGGGTATTGCCAGTTTTGGGTGAACTGTTTCCTTTGGCGCTTTCCATATGCATTCTTTTGTTCTCCCCTTTGGGCGAACTCCCTCGCGCATATTATTTGTACCTATATTGACTAAAATCTCCTCTAATAAACTTTGTATGTATCCCGTGTCTTCCTCTATCCTTGTCCTGATAATTGTTTAATCACACTTTGGTTTCAGTGATGATCGGTGGATCATCATGAAACGGTTTCAGATGGGCTGGCGCTATGTTGCTGATCGTCTTATTGTTCAGGGTGATGGTGTACTTTGGTCCGTGGTCCAAACTGATAACGGTGCATGGGCCAATCCATTGGGGTGTAAATTGTGGACGGAACTTGAGGCCTGCAACGGTTTGGCTGTACCACACCTTATCGCCTGGTTTCCACTTTTGTCTTGTTAGTTTCTCATTTTTGGGTGGAGGGGGAAGGTGCTTGTCGACATTTTCGAATACTTTTATGTATAGGTGGGCAATACGGTGTATCAACCTTTCTATATAGTCGTTATGTGTCGTCAGGGGGACACCTTCCATTGTTAATCCAGCTTCCTCCCGCCACTTGGGTCTTCATCCATATAGGATTTCATATGGGGAGAAACCCATTGTTTTATTTGGTGTGGTGCGCATTGCTAGGAGTGTCAGTGGGAGCAGCTTGGCCCATGATTGGGGAAGTTCCCAGTGAAGCTTCTCTAGTATGCGGCAACACGTCTGGTTCATCCTCTTGGTTAATCCGTTAGTCTGGGGTTGATACGCGGCTGTGAAGACTTGTTTCATGCCCATCATTTTGCACAGGTGGGCCACGGTGTTGTTCAGGAAGGAACCACCATTGTCGGACAGGAGTATCTGAGGATATCCGTGTCGGCAGATGAGGTGTTCTAGAATGAATCGGGCGGTTGTCTTCTGATCTTTATTGCGGACAGCTTGGGCTTCTACCCACTTTGAGAAATAATTGGTAGCGATTATTATGTATTGTTCTCCTTTCTTTGTTTTCATAAAGGGGCCAACAAAGTCAATCCCTACTTGGTGGAAGGGCAGGTTGACCGGTATTGGTGCGGTTGTCCCTATCTTCTGACTCCGGTTGAATCTTTTGCAAGTGGTGCATCTTTGTAACGTATTTGTAACGTCGGTCATCATTTTTTGCCAATAAAACGTTTTTCTTAACATCTTATATGTTGTTAGGGGGTTAGCGTGTCCTAATGACATATGTCTTTCTCGTATGATTTCTTCACGGGCTGCTAGTGGGGGTACCTCGGCTCTGGACTGTCCTTGGAGGAACCATAGTCAATTTTCTTGTACTTTGTACTGACACCATTTCCTTCGAAATTCTCTCTTCTGTTTGTTTGTAACGACATGTTCGGGATACCTCCCTTTCTTTTTAAAGCAGATTACGTCCTCGTACTCATCACTGACACGTATTTGGCAAACGGGATAGCGACTGAGGAAGTCTGCGTCCTGGTGTTTCTTGCCAGCATGGTGAATTATTTCAAAGTCGTATTGCTGTAGTTGTAGGGCCCAATGTGCTAGTTGGCCGGTAAAGTCTTTAGTTTTCATCAGCCAGACCAGTGCGCTGTGGTCTGTTACTATCGTGAATTGGCGACCATGTATGTATGTATGGAATTGTTTAATTGCATAAACAACAGCCAGACATTCTATCTCGGTAACGGGGTAGTGGCGTTCGTGTTTGTTTAGCAAACGGCTCACGTACCAATTGGGTGGAATTCGCCGGGTTGGTGGTATTGTCCCAGTACGGCACCTATACCGGTGAGACTTCCATCACAGTTAATAAAAAATCTTGCATCCCAATTGGGAAATCGTAACACTGGCGGTGACGTCAGGGAATGTTTCAGCTGATCGAATGCTCTCTTTTGAGGCTCCAACCATACAAAACATTGGCCTTTTCGCGTCAATTCGTATAGGGGGGCTGCTATTGTCGTGAAGTTTTTGACAAAGCGGCGATAGTAGCTGGCTAATCCTAGGAATCCCAACACTGCATTAATGTCCTTTGGTGCAGGTGCATTTTGAACGGCTTTCAGGAGTGACGTAGATGGGTATATTCCATCTGCTGAGATCTTGTGGCCCAGGAACAACAATTTCATATACAGGAAATGGCACTTCTTGGGATGTAGTTTGAGTTGGTTCTTGAGGAGGGCTGTCAGGATACGTTGCACGTCGTGTATATGTTCTTCTACATTGGGGGAACATATTGTGATGTTGTCCAGATACACAAGGGCGCATTCCCATCATAGATTTCCTAGCACCTTGTTGATCATCCTTTGGAACGTAGCGGGGGCATTGCACAAGCCAAAGGGTAGTTGGTTCCATTTGTATAATCCAAGCAATGTTATAAAAGCAGTTTTGGGTCGATCTTCCAGGGCTACTTCTACTTGCCAATACCCGGAGATTAAGTCAAGAGAGCTAAAATATTTAGCTCCGATTAATCTGTCCAAGAGGTCGTCTGTTTGCGGTAGCGGATACACGTCCTTCCGGGTGACGGCGTTCAATTTCCGGTAGTCAATGCAAAAGCGTTGCTTTCTGTCTTTCTTTGGGACTATCACTACAGGGGAGGCCCACGGAGACTGGCTCTCTGTAATGATGTCGTCTTTTAATAAAGTTTCAATTGTCTCTTTGATATAGTCTGTGTCAATTTTCAAATTCCTATAGGCTTTTTGCTTGATGGGGTATTTGTCGGTGAGGTGGATTTGGTGATATACCCCAGGTATATGACCAATTACTTGGTTCTTAGAGAATACTCGGGCAAGCGGACGTATTCCTTCTAGGAACTTGTCTCCTAACGTAGGCGGTAGACCGGGGTCCACATCTAGTTTGGGGAGTTCTTCTTCTGGTTCCTTGTTTGTAGGTGGTCCTTGGTTGTCTCCATCGACTTCCTCTAAGTTTAACAATGGCACTCCTCTAGGCAATGTCACCGTGTGTCGCCCGTTGTTAACCACTAAGCATTTCAGGCTTTGCATTTCAAATTTCGGTGGTATCCATACTTTAGGGATCGCGATTCCTTCCAGTTGCTCGGATGCCTTTGCTGTGGTTATCATTCTTCCGCTTGTCAAATAAGCTATTGGTGTTTCTAATGAGATCACCGTCTCACTGGCGGGTGGTATTTTTATCACCTTTTGTGTGATGATCGGAGACTGCGACGGTTTCACCTCTTCAATCGTCACACTGTTGCTACGCGCCTTGCTCTCATTGGTGATATGAATCAGTGGGATACTCTTGGTATCCCACCTGAGTTCAGATGCACTGTAAAGTATATCCATCTTATGTTGGATAAACCAACTCTTGCCAATGAGTAAGTCATTGGCTGCAACAGGTAGGACCACAACATCTTGGCGTATTATCAAGTTGCCTAGCCAAATGGGGCAATTAGGCACCACACCTACCGTTGTATCCAGTTGGTCATTTGCTAGCCGTACTTGGATGGTGTCGTTGGGGACTATATCTAGTTTTAGACGTTTCGCTAATGACTCTGACATGATCAACGTAGAGGATCCTGTGTCGATAAGGGCAAGAATCTCCTTATTCTCTATACGTACCTTTACGTATGTACCTTTATTTGGTTTTTGCAGGACCGTCTGGTTGACATGGAGGGTCGTTATCTCCTTCAATCCCTCTATCAGTTCCTTGACTAGAGCTGGGGCAAGTCCCAGTAAATTGGTTATTGGGAGGGTTGCCTTGGTTTGCTCTAGTACCTTCATTATGGGGAATAGGCCATGGGAAGACGTGCTAGCGTTCTTTGTTCGCTTTAACACTTCTTCCCAAGGCTCATTCCGTACTTCTTCACCTAATTCCACGCTCTTTCCTTTTGACGGAACCTCTACTACAGGTTCCTTTGCCTCCTCTCTAGAAGCATCATGTCAACGCTTCTTCTTCCGCACTTTGACTGTCCTGACCGGAGGGCTTAGATTGACTGAGTCCCGTTGGCCTCCTGGCAAGGGACTCTGTCTTTTGATGCCTTCTTCTCTTTTGTGTCCGGTACGGCTTCTCTTCCGTATTGTTTTTCACATTTGTGGGCCCGGTGACCTACTTCTCCACACACATAACACGGATACTGTTGTTGCGGTCATTCCATCTGTTGGGTCAGGACTTGAACCTGGGCCTTTAGATCTACGACAGCTTCCCAGAGTTTATCACCTTCTTTGGGGACTTCTTGGACATTGTTGATCAAGAGTTCTTGGACCTTTTGCCGTAATTCCTCTAACTCACGGTCTTTCGGGGAGGCGATTTTTCCTTTCTTACGGGGGATCCCTGTCCTTTGATCATTTGTATCCCTATAGGGTAGCCCCCATAGCAAGATGACCCCTTGTACTTGTTCGACCAACTCTTGCAACGTTTTACATCCTTGTTGTTCTTCAGACGCCCTACGTCTTATTTCGTTGTCTAAGCCCATGATGTAATACCTCATGAGCTGTCATTTGGCGATTTTGTCCTTTGGGAGACATTGAACTTGTTGGAGAAACAATTCAGTGTAGGCTTCATAGCTTTCACTGCTTTTCTTCCGTGAGGACAGTAGAAGGGCTTTGTAGTGGTATCCTTCGGCATATAGAAAGCGTGTCTTGTAGGCTTCTTCTAGTGCATCCCAGTCGTCTTTAACTGCGTCTTCCAACCCATAATGCCATCGCCATGCTGACCCTTCCATATGTCTTGCAAACTCTCTTACTTTCTTATTGTTGTCCCATCCTGCATCAACCGCAACTCTCTCAAACTTATTGAACCACTCAAGGGCTTTCTCTCTCTTTCCCTTGTATGTTTTTAGTTTGATTGTAGTAGTCATTACCTCACTTGTGCTTATTTCCGCAGAGACGGCACCAAATATGTGGGTTATTACTGACTGTACTTGGTGGGTGGGAGAGCTTGTAGGTCAAGTCAGTACCACTTGGTTCAGAATAGCTTCCGATAGAAGGTAGCAAGGTAATAAAGACTTCTGTTTATTTCGTCCAAATCTTGTTGTTCTTCTTGGTTCAATTGGGTAGATATATATATATCATTTGGGGGGCTTAGACAATAGACAATGTGTTATAAAATAGGGGTGTGAACACCTTCCTGTTATGGTAAGTGTTCTAACTAGATAAGGGTAGGGATAGGAGGGGGGACGCGTGGGGGAATCATAGGGAGGATACTGGAGGACTTTGGGTAGGACTCTGGAGGGAACTCTTGGGAGAACTCTTGGGCAAAGAGTGGGTACTACATTGCGTACTCACAAATTGCAGTGGATGTGCACATATGTAATGGCTAGTAAGCAGTATGCCATAGCTTTTTTTGATTCAAACTATTTGTGGATTACCCATGGTAGTAATGGATAAGCAAATAAATTAGGTAGTTCTGCAATGGAATATATGAATGGCGCAAGGGGAAGTAGCAAAAGGAAACACCATTTGGTAAATAGGTACGGTAGCATTAAATAGTGATAATTCCGGATTGCCATATTGCCATTATATAGCCAGTAGATGTCTGTATCAGGGCTGTCAAAATACCATCAAGTTTTTTCCATATATTGCATTTGCATGTACTGGCTGGTTAGGTCCCCTCAAATCAGTGTAGGCTGCAATAAGACTGTCAGAATGCCATCAAAATCCTGTTAAAGAACCACCTATATACTGTCAAGTTTACTTATCTATACAACGGTGGAATCAGCAAAATATCAATACAATCCCATCATAACATTGTAAAGAGGGTAAATAATTCCAAGCTGCTGACTAAGTTAGGTGAGTACATAGGTAGAATTAGAAATCTTTACAACAAATATGAGTATTTAGCAGAGTAAAGGTGTTTTTATTATGTAGTTACACCTAAGCATCCACCTAATGTAATCACTTATATCATTGTTTTAAAACCCTAGAGCTCTGACTAAGTTCCCTGTCAGAATTCACCTGGAATATATTCACCAAAATATCGGGTTCCCAGAACATTAGAAGTTTTGAGGTTATCCAAACAGCCCCAAAGTCTGCACACATGCTCTTGGGACCTTTCTAAACATATTCCACATGTTTGTTTTGCCAACAGCATGTAAAAGTGTCAATACTACTTCTACATTCAGTAAATCTTCAAGTGAGAGACCACATAATCTGTTTGTTCTCCCAGTTACTTCCAATATCTCCAAGACTCTTAAAGCACCAGGTACATTTGGCATATTGCTTCAAGTACAGTCAAACTGGGAAATGAGTGAATCATAGTAACAACATATTGTATGAGATTGTGCAGAGGCACCTCCAAGATTGTATCATGCAGGAAGTATATGGGCAAATACATCACCCCTCAACCATCCTAGTTTTCCCAATTTGTAGGAAATGACCATGGATAATGGAACGGAAAGACACCAATGCTTAAAGAACTAATAGGTGAGCTATCCATTCATTACAACGTGCATCAGTGTAGTTATATATGACGAAATAAAACCTGATCGCATGATGTTTCTATCACTAGAAAGCCTGCTTGCTCCAGATCGGGCCATGAATGGGTTGGTAATAATATCCACGGCTTATTCAGTTGCCCACCAAGGGGTTGACATATCCTTAGGGATGTGCTGTGTAAGCAAACCCAGAGGTTTGCGTACAATTCGGTCATGAATCCATAGAAGTCAGACTCCAGGAAACCAGTTTCGAGCAGGCTATGCCTAACAGCGATACCATGTATACACTCTGCAACTATGGGATGAGGGATGAGGGATGACAGAAGAAGAATGCCGCCCATCCCTTTAGCAGAACCGCTCTGGGGGCGAATCGGTGACGAAACGTAGGCCAACAATCCACCATACGAATCATGGAGATTACCCAACCGTTACGTAAGCAGGGGAAAGGAGCTTGACGAGAGCAGGACGTGTCATGAGGTGGCCGGGAACTGGTGGTGGAAGCAACCAGTAATTTAGGTGAAACGGCATTGAGAACCATCGTGCCACCCTGACCGAACAAACCGGATTCGAGGTGGATCTGAGTTGCCGGAATCCCACACCTGACGTCGCGAAATTGGGCCGGCAGGGGAGAAGCGTTACTGATGCCCACCGAATCGGGAGTCCCCTACTTTAGATCCTATATCTCGGGGCTAAGGCCGGTGGTCGTCCAAGACGTAGTTGGGTGCCTGAACGGTTCATGGAGGATGTTGATTCGAGCAAGGAGATACAAATTCGGGGAACCTAACACGATTCCATTCCACCATGCAACCCATGGGCGCCCACCTGGATGACGTCAAGGGGCTGGCGTAATGGGTAACTGGGTAGGATAGTGATCTCAAACGTCTTGCATCATCTGGATCATTCAAGTATGGCCGCAAGGTTCCTAATGAAGAGGAGGCAGGCACATGCATCAGGGGAAAGCGCTGTTATCTGACGAAATAGGTTTCGGGACATCCCCTTGGCAATCAATTCGATCAGATATGCTACAGCATCCAACCATGGCTAGGCGATCAGCAATGAACCTAGGCGACTTCAAGGGTGAGCACAAGGAACCTCGACAGCGCATCCTCCAACCACGATCAGCCAGGATGGAGTCCACTCGGCTAAACCAGTGGATCTATGTGCCTGGCGAAAGATGCAGAACAGGCTCCGTATCCCGAGTCATTGGCTACGGGGACGAAAGCGGCCACTGTCGCGCGCACTCCAGAGAACCACGCCGTATTGAGCCTCCCACCGGGGCCGATTGCTCTGAGCTGGCTGAGATTTGAAGTCAGATTTGGTAGCTAGGGTAGATAATTCAGCGAGATAATCGCCCGAGATAAATTGGATGATGCGATGCAATCACGGGTTCGTATATGGGAATTCCTATTCCCTCCTGATCTTAATATGGGGTTCATCTTACTTGTTGGAGGGGAACGATCAGTAAGCTACCCTGTCAACCAACAACTGAGCACCTTCGGGACGATTGTGATACATTGGATCCATCATGAGGCTCCATGCGTAACACAATCTCTCGACTCCCCACAGTCGCTGGCAGAGGGATGAGGGTAGAGGAATCCGGTCGGTGCGACGTGGATGTATTGAGACGGCTCGTGGCACATCTCTGCGCAATGAGGCACCAATTTCCACCGCAAGCCCATGTCAAGGGGTTGAAAATTCCTTCCTTTATCCAGGTCTGATTCCGGCAAATCTAGATAGGTCCACTTATATCCGAACCCGCCTTGATCCGGATCACAGTGTACCGGATTCCTCAATCACTGAACGTTGCCTCAGTGTACTCATGGCGCACTGTGCGACAAGCCCCATCGAGCAGCAGAGGGCCTGATGCCACATCCCGACGCTGCCGAGTACCAAGCAGGAAGCAGCCCTCTACTGGAGGGCCAGCGAGAAGCGTTCGCTAGAATACGACTTGGTTTAAGTACAGTTTAATCGAGTAGAAATGTGAATCAATTACTCTTGAGGGGTCATTTTATGATACACAAACCGCATACAAAGCGAGGCTATCTATAAACCTTTAAGACTATGAAAATATAAAGCTACGCCTTGCATGGGCATCGCCAAAGTGGAAAAAGCTCAATGGAATTAAAACGGGGGAGGGAATTATCTCGACGGGATTAGGGTGGCGGGTGGCAGGGAGGGTGGACGATCTCCATCACCTATCCTCCTTCTCGGCCTCCTCGCGGTTGTAGCTGGTTCGCCGTGTTGGCACCTGCACGCCCTGCTTTGCAAAGTAGTTGGTCAGCAAGGTGGATTTGTCAACCCCGGGGAACTCTCGGCTCGTGTAGATGGTGAAGGGCTTGGAGAAGCAGAAGGCCAGAATGTTGGCGCTGCCATTCTCGCCGATGCCAAGGATGTCGGAGAGAACGAATTTCAGCGTGAATCGGCCTTCAGTCCTAACCGAGAGATCAGGGAAAACAAAATAAATCCCTTGCTCCTTCTCAAGATTGAGTAAATGATATGAAGGAGACACTAGGGACCCTACCAAATTTCTTGCGTACACCGGGGATTTGAGAGAGATGACCGTTGTGCTCGAGGAGGCTGGCTCGTTGGGTATGGAAGAGGGGTTGATGACAAGGTTTCGCATTTTGGTGGTGTCGGCCGACCATAGGTCGGCGTGGACTACTAGGTGGGAGGCATCTACGTTACTATTTTTCGTGTCTTTCAATGATAATTTCAGGATTGGGGGAGGGTCGAGCGGACAACGACGGGTTCCAAAGCCAGACAAACGCGCTCTTACTGGATGTTGCACTACCTCTAATGTGTATTTTACCATGGATACAGTAAGTGGACTGAGGGTGGTCAAAACGACTTGTGCCGTTAGCTCGAAGATTATGTGAAGTAAACTGCGATAGGGGCATGCAAGTGCAGAGATCTTATATACTAGCATTAGGTGGGCATCTGTCTCATTTTGGGAATTGAACAATGATTCCCATCCAATCGCCAGCCTTACACCAGTCGATTCAGATGAGTATCAAAATAAGTTTTCCCAAAAGGGAGATGATATTTTAGGCATAATGATCTAAAGTCTGGCTTGAGAAATACCTGCGGTGTTCGGGTAAATGTTAACCATCCAATTTGCTCATACAACGCTCGCATTACAAAGGAAATGGCTCGTTGCAGCGCCTCACCTCGGGCTCGGGATCACGAGTGTGCGGACCCCACAGAGAGAACGGCCAGGAGGAAGAGCGCTGAGCACCATAAACCGCGTGCAAGAATGGCTGTTAGATCGTGTTGCGCTAGCGCATTCCATGCATTCCAGACTTTGTTCCCCCTTGTCTCAATCCTGCTATAGCCTGATTAAACACCATCAGCGTACGAAGAGGAAGTCGTGAGCCCTTTTCTAAATTAGCGACACCTGTGCTACCTTAGACTCGATAGGCCTCGTTTTCAGATCCCCACAGTAGTGTTCTACACAATGATTCATCGGAATCTTGGAACGAGTTGTGTAATGCAAAAACGGCTCGGGAAGGGTGATTTTGGTAGATAAGTTCTTATTTTCACGATCTTGAATGAGCAGGTTTTCAACTAGGCAAGTGATATCACCACTAATGGTAAGGAGATCGAGTTTAGTTTAAGTCATCCTTGCCTATATGGGAAGCGAAAACCACCTGCGCTCGCTTGAAGAACTTTCTTTCCGCATAAATCGAAGCTAACAAATACGAGTTTATCTAAATTAGCCCCCCTCTGAGTGACGGTGGAGTGCAGCACAATGAGGTTCGGCACTTTGATGGCCAGTTCACTGGACATGGCTGTTGGCTAAACTACAGAGAAGGAAATATGAATTCAGCACGCTTAGAGATTTCCGCGCGGTTAGTTGACCCCACGCTGGTCATCCGCAGCCTCAGGGTGGAACCGACTTTCCATGTATAGCCTTTGAAGTTCATCGTACGGGTCTGCATCAAAGAGAACTAGGTGATCAGGTTTCTGGAGAGGAGACCATCGAGATTACAAACGCAATACAATCTGGATTAACAATTCGAGGAGACACTTGAGAAATCCAGTTCTCACATTTGGATATATTGGGTTTCTGCTCCATGAAGCCATCTGGTGTTTGAGCCTTGAGGGGATCTCATTGGCCCGCCATGTAAAGCACAAGTGGCATGGTGTTTTCATATCACCGTTGCCGCCTGCCTTGCGCTCTACACTTCAATATGGCATCCATGAGCGCAAGAATGGTCGCTCCTAGAGTGATTGAGCATGTCGAAGCAACCCCCGTGTCGGCAGCATACGTTCACCTCTTCGCACATCCCCGGGTTCATTGTCGGGCTGGCCGGGGTTGCCTTCGCTGTAGTAGGTGTGCAGTCTGCAGAGCGGACCATTCCTCGCTGGCGCTCGTCGTCTACTCGCGTCTAGTTAGCCCATTTCTTCTCTACCTTCAGCCCAGTTGCGGCCTTCATCAAAAAGCAGTAGTTTAGCAACTTTCCAGATATATTTATGACTTCATCTGGGCAGCATCGATGCGTAGTTGGTGTTGATTCATGACCTCATAGATCCGAAGGGATTCATTTTTTTGGGGTGGAAAGGTCCAATTTGTTGCTTTCCATGGAGGTAAGGGGTGCCCGAAAATTATCGAGAAATCATAGTGAAGAACATCATTAATAATATCCGGAATCTTCTCAGATCTCGCTAAATTTTAAGAATCGTAACAGACAATTGATGCACCCAACCGTCACTTCAAAAGTGATTGGTCATGGCGGGCTATCTTTCAAAGTATTTCGTTCGTTTCGGTTAACACCTGCTACACACTGGTTGTAGTTTGCTGGTTAATTATCCAGACAATTCCAACTACTTTTTACAGCGAAGTTTGTTGAATCACTTAAACACAGCTGCTCGTTACGTTCCTTGGAGTGTCCAGTCGAACAACACGTGTTTTTCACTGAAAAGCCCTCAGGATCTTACTCTCGCGTGTAGTCTACTACTTATTACCTTGGCTTTGTAAATACAGACAAACCAAAGGGCGTTTCCACTGTCAGTATAAGCTTATCACTTAGATACTCTATCCACAATGTCTACCACAACGCAGTTTATGGCGAATAACAAATTTCAAATCTTGATGCAACAACGTCAGCAGCAGCAGCAGCAGCAACAACAACAGCAACAGCAACAAAACCCATCACAAATGTTTGCAAACAGCCCTGGTGGCATGCGACCTGGAGGTCCAATGGCTCCTAACCAAGGAATGCTAAACGCCAACCAAAGTGCCCCCGTAAATCTTTCAGGTGCTTCTCATAGTTTAACACAGCCCAATCAAGCGTCAGGTCCGAACGGATCGCAGCCAGTTGGATCTGGTGCTGTAGCCTCCCGCTCGTCTTCGGTTCCCGTCAATATGCCGATGGGCCCACCTTCTGCTCTACCAACGTGCGTGACTTGTATCTGATTTACTATTCCGACAAGAGCGAGACTAAACCACGTTTCCACATTTCCGTAGGGCTCCTGCTTCTGGAGCTGGGATATATAAGCTTATCCAATATGGAGAGTTTCTGGCACCTCGTCCCGACGTAAAAACTTCCAGCCCCTCTCTCAAGTGAACCACCGACCTAACCTATCTCAAACATAAATTTCAGATGGATAAGCTCGATATAGAGCAATGGCGTAGGTTTGTCCACGATTTCTACGTGGAAGACGGCTGCATGAAATACACGATTCGCAACATTCAGTTCCATGACTCGCGTACATTTGGTAGGAGTTGGTTGACTTGTGAGGACTGGCAGGAGATTACATGCTAAATTTCTGCCCCACAGAATTGTCTACTGCGCTTCTCCCTCGATATTATGTTATTAATTTCGAGTCGGACATGACCGGGATTAACCTGTTCATGGGAAATCCCCGAGAATTCATTCTTCCTTCCGGGTCCCACGTCGTGGAGTGCTCAAAGGCTTCTTTTATTTACCACTTTGAAAACGGAGTCCAGGTTATTCCCTCTTCCACTACTCACCCCCTCTAACGTGAGAAATTTACTGACTTCTCATCTGATGGCGCAAAGGTTACTGCTAATGGGATGATGCGAGTTACGTTTACCCCGCAATTAAAGATAGAGCAGCTGGAGTTCCACACTAGCCAACACGACGAATTTATTCCAAGGCATCTTTTGCAAAGCCTTGGGTCCCATCCGAGTGGCCAAGAGGCCAAAGGGAAGTTGGCCGGTGGCAGTAGCATCAACCTTCCCAAAACACCAGTCAACGAATACGGTGTTCCCCCCAAAACCATGAGATGTCTAGAGGTAAGGAAACACGGAAATCATCGAGCCCCTGACAGACACTTACCCACGAGAATCTCGCAGATATCCGAGGTCATATGCCACATGAGAGAGCTGATCTCCTTCAGCCAGCAATCAAACGCAGGACCAATCCGTATGTATTCTTGAGTAGCTCCCATGGATCATCTTTACTAAATCGACATCTAGGGTCCTTGCAAAAGTTCGCAGAGCTTGCCCGCAACGTGCGCCAAGGCAGTACACCCATCCAATCGCCCGTCCCCTCCCATGCAATACCCAAGCAAATGATGGAAGGTGTTTCCGGTGCTCCAGCCCAATCTCCTTCCAGCACTCCCAAGCCCATTCCGCCCCCAAAACACACCGGTAACCCTGGCGCGCCCAACGCTCGGTTCGAGCCATCTCCATCGCCAGGGCTAGTATCCCCCAGAGTGAATCATGCCCCTTCACCCGTTTTAGGTAAGATAGTCGTTAGCATTGGCCCGTGACGAGCTAAATATTCACAGGCGGACAGGCAAAAACAGACCTACTTTCGCCGTCGATCTGGAGTCTCACAAAAAGAAGCGCGCCAACAGCCAGCAGGGATCGCCTAAAGCCAAGAAAGCCAAGATACCGGTTGGGGCTAACAGCAAGGCCAGCCCCAAGCCATCGGCATCCCCTTCCGTGGACAAGGAGAAATAAATGGTTTGAGCAGTTTGAGGATGCCAGCCCAGTTCGAGAAGAGCTCCGCTTCGAGCAGCTGCGATTCGTGGACATTGAATTCCTTCATTTGAGATCTTCCGAAACTTCATGTGGTTGGGACTTTCCACACGTCGTTTCTCCTATCGCTACTGTGACGGGTACGGTAGAAATCATGATTCATGTATATATAACCTCCTTTTTTATCTTTTTCATTGTGCACCCAGCGTACAGTAGGCATTCATCGACCCAAGCTCGCCAATTCCCCTTTTGTTTGTCTTCTCATGTTCTACTCTTTCATTTCATTCCACCAATGATCTATTTTGTCCTCGTACTAGTCATTGACATTGTTTCCCTTGTGAAAGGAGTGTTTTTTGGCTTCCTCATTTTTGTCTAGAGTTTACTGCTCACTTTCCATCGGGTATAAAAACTGAACCAGATGTTTGTGTTCCTCGTATCAGTAGCTGCGCTTTATTATTACCCCCGCGACGAAGTGGGCGGTCGGAGGGTTGGGCAACAAAGAAATTTCTTCCCGACCGACCTGCCTCGTACTGAACACGAGATGTCATCATGTGAAGGTTGCCAGCAACCGGGCGCCACTTGCCAATTTGTTGAGCCCATTTTTTGTCGGCCCACAGCAGCTACAAGCAGGTTACTCTGCATCTTTTTGTCTCGACAAACGGTTTGTTGTTTGGTAGTACATTTGATGGTTGCGGACTTGCGGCATTTCCTAATCTTGCTCATGGGATCCTTAAGATCAGCCGAGCATGCAACCGGGTGTACACCGAAATTTTCTTCTCAGCCTAGATTGATCCTGTGGCACCACAGGTGTGAGAATAGAGTTCAGCTGTTGTGGTGCAGGAGCCGTTTCAATTGCCATCCCCATTAGCATTTTGTGCAATAATCACAACATTATGCATGATGAAAGGGTGTCCCTCGATTGATCTTCTCTTGATACAGGATTTGATTTCTTTGGAGAAACACAGTCTAGTGCTGCATGAACAATCAATGGCCGGGCTGATGATGATACTCTCTGGCATGGTCAATTCTACATGTTGGGCCGACTTCTTTAACTTCTCACCTTGGATATACAATGACCTCTGGATAGAAACATGGTGGCCATGCATACCCATCCCATCAATGCACCTGCAACCCAAAAAGTATCGACTGTTACGAGCAAGTGGAAACCTCCATAATCACAGAATGGTGGGAGTTACCATGAAGGGGGGGTTGTACATACCAGTTGTTTGCTGGACCTCACCCACCTCTTTTTCACAGAAAGCTCTTGGATCATGGTCAATTGGAGCATTATTGGGCAAGGATTGGACTTGAGGGCTTGGCACTTATGCTCAACCAGTATAGATGGAGCAAGCTTGGTAACAATGCTCCATCATTCCTAGGTCGAACTAATGACCAAGGAGGCTTTAGGCCATCAGGATGTAGGCACTTCAACCAACAGGTGATGGAGATTTTGTGTGGATCTAGTAAGCTATATCACCAAGCACTAGAACCAGAGTACATCTTTGATCAGGGATGAACTATGATTACTATAGATTGCCGACAGTCTCGTGGTTTGGTTGGTAAGGTTTAATATAAAGTATTAAGTAGTAGACACTCAAGCAATGGCACTCGTAGCACTAACTAACAGTGCGATTGTTAGGTGCTTTGAAATGAAAGGTATGCGCATGGAATCCTTCACATGTGATATGTATAGGGCATCTAAATGATCGGCATTATGAGTGCTAGAATAACTTTAGATATAGTGATACGAATAAGAGCTGAGCCATGAATAAATAGACGAGCTTTGGCCAATACTAGGAACTCGTTTGAGAGCGTGATCCGAATGCTGGTGGCAGATGGTCTATTTGGGGAACCCAAAGGTCTTCTTACGGACAGACTTGTCAGGGGTAATGGGCCGACCAACGGTTTCTAGTCGCTTTTTCTTCTCCTCCAGATCCAATCTCTGCTTCTCCAATGTCTCCTTCATCTCTTTATGGCGTGAGTGAAGCTATTTGATACGATGTTCGAGTTAACTGGAAGTGGACGCGGTACTAAAGGAATTCTGGTGCCTCACCTCATCCTCAGTCTGCTTTAATTTGGCTTCTTTTTCTTGGACCTTTTGCTGGAAGACACTCATCATCTCACTCTCCATCTTTTTCATTTTAGCTTCATGGACCTTACGCTCCTCCTCCATCTTAGCCAAGGGGCTGAAACATGCGGACCATTAATCCCTATGCATTGGACGGAACCCAGGAAACCAGACTTACTTGACTTCTTTGAACACCGAGTTGTCCTGCACGACGCCGAGTGACTCTAGTTTGGCGGTGCGATAGTTTTCGTATAGTATGGTGTTGGTGTATTCCCGTAGTTCCTCCAAGTGGGTCCTAAGCACCAGCAACGGGTTACTCACTAGTGAGACGAATGCGAAGATAATCTGGCGAAAAATCAATGCATGCATTACCTGATCAACATCTGGCGAAGCTTTACAAAATCGCAGTGGTCCTCGTTTTCAACTGGAGAATTGAATGAACAGTCAGCAAATGGTCAGTAACCAGTCACTCCAAACTTTGTAACCTTCAATCACCCCCCAAGGATACTTGCGGCCACGAACAGCTTTGCCGTTGACCTCAATCTCCCTCTCACTGCCAACAATAGCAAAGGGGACTTTGTCCATGATCTCTTTGTTCTCAGCGATAGTCTCTGGGTCATCATGAATGTACGGTGACGGCTGGAAAATCTTGATCTTGTGATGCTGAATATCTTCAAGAATCTAGTAATCGGTAGACATGAGTTGACGGTGCACAGACGCCAAAGCACATGGGTAAACACCCTACCCGCTCCTTGAATGCCTTGATCTCGTCCTCGGTCAGAGTATCCGATTTGGCTATCACAGGAATGAGATTGACACGAGTGTGAAGACGGCGCATAAACTCGATGTCAAGTGGCTTCAAACTACAACTTCATGAGTTCCCGTTCAGCGGTTGATTAAAAAATAGGAGAACATACGCATGGCCCGTAGGGGAAATAAAGTAAATACAAGCATGAACACGGTTATCTTCCATTTTGCTGCGATTTGCGCTGCTCTCTCGCTCTAGGTATAGATCAAACCGTGCCTCAATATCCTCAAGGATGGGCTTCCAGCTTCGTAATGGTTATTCCATTGATGCCGAGGGGCCAGTTTGCGGCTAGGACCTTACCTTTCTTCGTTATTTACGAAGTCGCCAAATCCCGGCGTATCGATAATAGTTAGTCCAAGCTTCACGCCATCCTCCACGAGCTCTTCGATTCCAAGTAAACAACGTTAATAGGCGTTCAGAGCCGATATCGTGAAATAGCCAACCAGCATTGTAGGATTGAATAGAAACAGTCTTGGGGTCGTCCAAAGAGAGGGGAACACTCTTCTTCTGTGGCAGTAAGGTCGAGTTCCACAAAGTGTTTACCAGGGTGGATTTACCCAGGCCAGACTCGCCTATATCGAACCAAAGTCAACACAGGATAGCCGGAGGGTGCTCGGCGAAAATAGTCACATCTTACCTACGACCATAAAAGTAAATTGAAAGCCCTTCTTCACGGATTTTCGATGGACTTGGTTGGGGAGGTTGGCAAAGCCAACGTAATCGTTCAGTTCCTTCCTGAGAGGGCTCTAGAATAAGGGCTGCTTAGGAAGTGCCTTTTTGCGGCATGGTAGCTAGGGTGAATGTAGTAAACAACCTTAACACTCATTTGACGGTAGCTATTCGCAGCTTCGGTAGTGTCGGCTACTTCAAATGAAGGTATCAAATTGTTAGATTTGGGGTAGCAAAATGGGAAGGTTGGTAAATATGAAACTAACTCTTGATGAAAGAAACTAATCGTTCCGAGTCCAACTTACCAGTCATAGTTGATATTTACGAGGCGTAGCTATTCTTGTGGGTGGAGAATAACAAGAGTCTATATACTCAGGCAACAAGAACAACTGTAATATGAAACGAAGTTTAGGAGGTGGATGTTGAAATAACTTAGCATTAAGGGTCATTTTGAGGTTTGACAAGGCTGGTTTCAACGCAATAATGTTCTAGATAATATACAGCCAATCAGGATCCCTGAAAAGATCCACAAGTGGGGGTCGAGAAATAACCGCAAATGCATGCTATCAAGGAATTAGTCCGTCGTTCATCTGATATGGCACTCAAGACGCGAGCTATCTTTTCAACGAGCCCGGGTGTTTCCACTGCACCACGTCCTTGGGGTCATTCCCCGTGCTTGTCTATCTGCCTTCATGATCTCCGTCACCTGGCTCTGATAGGGCGGTGTAAACACTATGATTCCTAATCGGACCTCCCCTGGAATGACCCAGAGACATCAGGGGCAAGAGGCTGCATTGGACAAAGCAAGTCAAGCAGCAGTCCACATCCATCTCTGCCATTTGATACCAGTGATCAGCCATTAGATGGAAATCAACGAAATTGGTCCGGCAACCCTGATTGGCCCCTGAGGAAAATCCATCGGATGCATTCAATCTGAACATATATTCTAACGCTTTATTTGCACCAAATTCCACATAAATTACACTATTGAATAGAGAATTCGGACAAAGATGGAGTGCTAATGCAAGGTCTAGTCAACTATCCTTGATAGCTGAATCCAGGAGCGAATGGGAGATACGGAGGATCTACCATGTCGAAACAGCCAGCTTTCCGCTGCGCAGTCTCAAACGCATCACAGGAGAAATCTTGGGCCTGGCCAATTCTCCACAGAGCCCAGGCGGTGCCACCAAACTGGCTCCAGTATGAATCGCATTTGTTGATATCGCCCCAGTTGTTTACGACGTTGCGTCGGGCAAATTCAGGACAGAGTCCATACATACATTGTCGGAACTCGTTCTCGCATTCAAACTTGGTGACCCCGCAGCGGCTATAGCACTGGTCGTGAAGGTCACAACACAGTGAAAATAAGCCTTGATCATTGGCCTTGATCATCCCGCAGCCGGCGTTTACACCACTTTGATACTGCACTGCATCCGGTACCTCTGGGCAAAACAAGGGGGGAAGGATGGTGGGGGTGAAGTTTCCAGAGAAGTCGGCCAGTCCGGTTAGCAAAGGATTTATGGGTGGGACTGGGATTTTGGGGTATAGCACTTCCATGTTCAGCGAGTGGGCCAAGCCGATTAGGGGACAAAGGTATGTCAATAGCTCTGTAAACTTCATTTCAAAATGAGGCAAGGTGACTGCTGAATCGCTGGACTGTACAACACCGACCGACAGAGGCTTAAATACTCGTGAGTTCTCCTTGAAACAAGGAGCCTAGCCCCGTTTTGTCAGATACATGATTCTGTAACAGTGTAATAGACACTCATGCGATAAGATTGAATATCCTCCTAGAACATGCAGAGTGTGGGCTATGCAGAATAACCCTCAATTCATCTGGAGTAATTTTCAGGCAGAATCGTGCGCGCTGATTCGAGATAGAAAATATTGATGCATTCGAAAAAAATTGATGGTTCCGATTTTTGTCATCGACACACCTGTGGTCAAGCAGAAGTACAAGCATCAGCTTTCAGAGCCGGCTTAACCATGTCTCTATTTCGTGTTTCATTCTCGCTTACACAACAAGCACGTACCCAAACCTCCCTTTTGGGGTACAATATCAGTCGTACACTCTCTTCCTCTGCAAGATGTCAGAACGAAGGTAGCCTTCCTTCTATTTGGTTTTATTACATGCCAAAGATGTTTGGACTAAATTCACAGTTTCAGACGCTTCCAAATTTGAGCTTACAAACCTTGCCAAGCGCTTCTTGCCTAAAGATGTAAGCAACAGTCGCCTTGTCATTATGCTACTCCTTCTCATGTCTCAACTTGTGTAGACTTATGCGCCCTCGGATTTTAACGAAAACATTCCTCGCAACCGTTCCCGTAGAAAGGGTCAAAACGACCCCTTCCGCCAGCTTCACCTGAATCCCTTGAGCGAATACAAGGTATCTTGCAAACTGCGGCACGTGTTGTTGCTCAGCTGGTGACTCATAAAGTACACTCCTCTTACAGAATACCACTCTGTTGTCCAACTATGTTTCCCAAATGGGTAGAATCCTTCCAAGAACTGCCACTGGTATTTGTCGCTTCTAGTCGAACGTTTTTGCTTTTCTCTAACGCCGGGGTACCCTTTTTGAATTCAGGTCTTAGCGCCAAAAGTCAGCGCAAAGTAGGGAAAGCAATTCGAAGAGCTAGAGCTATGGGTACTTTGGTTACTTTGTGTGGGTGGTTAGTCAGACACAATACTGATTTTTCTATCGACTTAGGTTTGATGCCTGTTACTTGGAAGCAAGCACCCCTTTTTGAATTTGGCAACCGCTCCAATCGCATGTAAAATCTAGAATTGCATTCAAAAGTCCTCAACCATGGCTTTCCTTTCTTTCTTTCTATCTCATTTACCGTGACAAAATGAAGCAGAGCACTCGTCTTGGGGTGGCCCTCTCTTCTTGATCAATAAAGCATACATGACACATAATATATTGCCCGCTTGACTGTTGTCGTCGAAGCTCGCCTTTCAGGCAGTTTCCTGAATGTTTCTCAGCCCATGTCAGGACTCGGAATTGTGTGGCCACTGCAAGTTGCACGTTGTGAATCGCATCAACCACTCCCACCGATGGATGAGCCAAAACAAATCAGCTAGCAGTAGCATTGACTTAGAGTTTCATGCAAGAGTTAACAGTGTATCACTCAAATAGTGGGCCATAATGATGGTCCCTATTTCCCCAAAACACATTAATTGTTGGCATTTTCTCCACTTCCATTCCAAACCTCCTTGTATTGCAATTCGAGTCAGCTTCGATTTGCCAAAATGGTTTTAGCCGATTTAGGTCGTAGGATCAACAACGCCATCCATGCTTTGACGAATGTCCCCGTCATCGATGAGGAAGTATGTCCCCTCAACTATTTTGCTGAGCACGGCTGGAACTCAGGACGTTGACGATTAATGCTTTCATAGGTCTTAGATGCTTTGCTTAAAGAGATTTGTGCGGCTCTTTTGGAATCCGATGTCAATGTCAGACTGGTTCAAGGATTACGAAAGAACATTAAGTCGATTGTAAACATTGAGGAGTTGGCCGGTGGTATTAACAAGAAGAAGATCATTCAGAAGGTATATAGTCATCCCCTGATCGAATAACAATTCTCCTTCGTTAACATGGGTGTATACTAAAACAGGCAGTTATGGATGAACTCTGCAGGCTGGTGGATCCGGGAGTAGAACCATACAAACCCAAAAAAGGGAAGACCAACATCATTATGTTTGTTGGTCTCCAAGGTTCTGGCAAAACAACCACTTGTACAAAGGTAGGAAACCTGTTCGATCCAATATTTTCAGGTTGGCTGGCTAATCCCTTGCCTTGTGTTGTTTAGCTCGCCTACCATTACCACAGAAAAGGTTGGAAAACGGCGCTTGTTTGTGCCGATACTTTCCGTGCCGGTGCCTTCGATCAATTAAAGCAAAATGCCACCAAGGCGAAGATTCCATACTTTGGAAGGTACGCGTTCATGCTTGTAGCTTGGCGGCAAACGCCGATTAACGTTGACGGTTGTTCACACCAGTTATACCGAAACCGATCCTGTCCAACTAGCCATGGAGGGTGTAGAGAAGTTCAAAAAGGACAACTTTGAAATCATCATCGTTGATACCAGTGGTAGACACAAGCAAGAAACTGAGCTTTTCGAGGAAATGAAGCAGATATCTGCTGTTGTTGTATGTGGCCGGTTTCACAGATCCTTGGAATTTTTCATTTGTTTAATTATTCTTGATGCAGAAACCAAATAGCACCATCTTCGTTATGGACGGAACCATTGGTCAGGCTGCTGACGGACAAGCCCGTGCATTCAAGGAGGCTGCCGATATTGGATCTATCATTATCACCAAGATGGACGGACATGCCAAGGGTGGTGGCGCTATCAGTGCGTTAGTATCACTGGTTTTGAACTATCGGTGACCGAGTTCATTTCTAACTTGCCCATTCTATAGTGTTGCTGCGACTCAAAGTCCCATTATCTTCATTGGTACTGGTGAGCACCTCCACGACCTCGATAGATTCGCACCCCGTCCCTTCGTCTCCAAGATGCTTGGTAAGTGATGTGTCGATGATCCGGTCAAAGCGACAGTAACTCACAACAGATAACTGTTCAACTAAGGTATGGGTGATATCAGTGGTCTTGTGGAAACAGTTCAGGATCTCAAGTTGGATCAAAACAAAGACCTGATGAAAAAACTTGAGCAAGGCAAGTACTTCAAAAGGAATCGAATCACAATACGACGCTCTAACGCATTGGGTTAGGCGTATTCACACTTCGTGATATGTACGAACAATTCCAAAACATCCTCAAACTTGGGCCGTTGAGTAAAGTCATGGGGATGATGCCGGGAATTCCCCCTGAGCTTCTCAAAGGGTCTGAGCAGGAAGGCACGAACCGCATCAAGTCCTTTATGACTATGATGGACAGTATGACTAATCAAGGTACATTTGCATACACATCAATCCAGTTTATGTGAGTGGCGAACTCAGACATTACCCAGAGTTGGACAGTGATGGCAAAATCTTCTCACAACAAACAAGTCGCATTGTGCGTGTTGCTCGTGGCTCTGGAACAAGAGTGGAAGAGGTTGATATGCTCTTGACACAATTCAAACAGTTCGCCCAGATGGTGAAGAAAATGGGGGGTAATAAGGGAATGCTGAAGAGTAAGTAGAGTGTTCAGTACGAGTTGCACCGCTTCAACGAACCTTGGCTGACCTCGATTTAGATATGGGAAATATGGGGGCTGGAATGATGGACAGAAATGGCCAAATCAACCCCAGTCAAATGGCCAAGATGCAACAGCAGATGTCCAAGATGATGAATCCACAAATGCTGAAACAAATGGGTTAGTGACCCGCCAAACCATGGGTACTTTGCCTGTACTAAGTTACCTCAAATATAGGCGGCGCTGCTGGAATACAAAACATGATGAAACAGTTCACTGGAGGCGGAGGCGGCCTTGGAAACATCCAAGAAATGATGCAGAACTTCGGTGGTTTGGGTGGCCTTGGTGGAATGGGAGGCTTCGGGAAAAGAAGATAGGCAGTGTGCCCCGTATTTACGTAGAGTTGGCCAATTGCTTTAGTAATTCACTTGACGTCTTCCTTCAGAGCATCCATGAGCTCCAATCCTATGCATCTTGGCCACTAGCTTTCATTGATTTCTTAGTCCACCATCTGCGTCCTACAACATTAATTTTCTTGTAACATCTATTTTGCTACAAATATATCTTTTACTTGTCCCGAGTCTCGACAGTTTACCCCAGAAGTGTATGTTTTCATGGAAACTGTGGTATTCCAAGTTGAGAAAATGGCTCCGCTCCTAGAAATCGAACAACCAACCCTAGACAGCCAACCACCTATTGAACCAGGAAATCTTGGTTGTCATCACCACCAAATCCCCAGTGAGGAAATCAGATGCAGAACAGGATCGTCCCAGCGTACATTGCTTAAACAAATGGTGGATGTTTATTTCGAATTTGATACAAAACAGAAAATTAGGCAGAGCCAGCCAATTGTCTCTCTCTTCTGCGGTCACGCTCTTCAGTGATGGTAAGTTTGACACCCTTGTTCTTGGGGAGACTGACCCAAGGCTTGTTGCTCTCACCAATGACAAACACGTTGGACAAACGGGTGGCGAATTGACGGTCCAAAACGTCCTTAACGTGAACAATGTCGAAGCCACCATGATGCTTCTCACGATGGGTGATGACACCAACACGACCCATGTTACGTCCACCGGTGATCATAGCAACGTTTCCAACATCGAACTTGACGAAGTCGGTCATCTTTCCGGTCTCAAGGTCAAGCTTGACAGTGTCGTTGGCCTTGACAAGGGGGTCGGGGTAACGAAGGGTACGTCCATCGTGGGTGATGACGAAGGGAATACCCTTAGCACCGATTTGGACCTTCTTGACCTTGCAGAGCTTATATCCAGCCTCCTCAGCAGAGATTCTATGAACAGTGAAACGGCCCTTGGTATCATAAACAAGGCGGAAGTGTTCACCGGTTTGCTCAATGCTGATAACATCCATGAAACCAGAAGGATAGGTGGTGTCGGTTCTGACTTTTCCGTCAACCTTGACGAGGCGTTGCATAAGAATGCTTTGGACCTCCTTCTTGGTAAGAGCGTACTTGAGTCTGTTTCTCAAGAAGATGACCAAAGGCAAGCATTCACGGAGCTTGTGAGGACCAGCAGAAGGTCTAGGGGCATAGGTGCCGGTAAGTTTGTCCAACATCCAATGCTTGGGGGCATTGAGACGCTTCAAATGCTTCTTAGGTCCGCGAGCCTAGAGATAGCATGGAAATCGTTAATTGTAGCACATCGTGGTATTTGTATCGGACACACATGAATCATCCATCCATTGATGCTATCTCGGTTGTGTTGATACTAATTACTAACTTATACATACCATGGTGGACAAATTAAATATAGAACCAAGGGAAAAGGAAGGTTAATCAACAACAAGCAAAGACTTTTAAGCTACATCGATGATAAATTTCGAATCTACCGCTTCATCTATGCTCTCATTGGCCCATCCTTAATTTTCTCCTTTTTTTATGATTCAACTTATGATTCAATTTTCATTGACCAGTTTCGTCCTGGGTTTAAACGGGATTCCGCTTACCTGTTTAAATCTCTGGTCCGTTGGTGCAGTTCATTAGTGTGCCACCTCAACAGCAACATGAGATAGCCTAGCATGGGTGTCTCTGCTGTTCTTTCGAGACAAAGCCAACATCGCCATCCCTACAGAACATCAGAGCCAATATCGCATTATTATTGTTGGGACCAAGTCTTTATTTCTAATTCGTGGGATTTAAACCAAATGAATGCAGGGTAAACAGAATCAAATATGAACCATAACTTGTACAAATGAGGTGAATCGAGTAATGTCCGTATGAGCCGAATAATATATGCTCAATGAATAGTCCTTTCATACTGGTCATGGAGATATTTACAAATCGTGGAAGTCGCTTCCTTGGATGGTGGCCTTGATGTACTTCTTTCGGATGACGAAGTCTCCGAATTTCTCTCCATCCTCACGCTCCAATGCGTAGTGCTTGATGAGCGGGGTTAGCACTTGGATGATCTCTTCTTCTTGGATGGACTCCTTGTACAGTTTGTTGAGGCGTTGTCCTGCATGACCACCACCGAGGTAGAGATTGTATGTTCCGGGCGCTTTGCCAACAAATGCGATCTCGGCCACATACGGACGGGCGCAGCCGTTGGGACATCCAGTCATACGAATTGTAATAGAGTCGTCGCGAAGCCCTGCCTCCTCAATCACTTTATCAACCTTCGTAATCAAAGACGGCAGGTAACGCTCACTCTCAGCCATCGCCAAACCGCATGTGGGCAATGCAACACATGCCATGGAGCCGAGGCGTAAGCCACTATGGTTCACATTGTCCAGATTGTATTGACGAAGTAGCTCCTTCATCTTGGGTAGCTCCTCGTCGGTCACTCCGGCGAGGATCAGATTCTGGTTGGGAGTAATGCGGAACAGTCCCTTGTGTGCCTTGGCAATCTCTCTCAAGCCAGTCTTCCACATAAAGTCAGGGGTGTCCTTGATTCTGCCGTTCTCCAGGAACATGCCGAATTGCCAAGTGCCTGTATCATCCCTTCTCCATCCGTAGCGGTCACCATTATGGGCAAACTCGTAGGGGCGAGCAGGCTGCAATTTGTAGCCGAGACGCTCCTCTACCTCGCCTCGGAACCAGTCCAGGCCACGGTCGTCAATGGTGTACTTGAGACGAGCATGCTTACGGTTGGTACGAACCCCGTAATCTCTTTGTACAAGCATAACCTTCTCTCCAACTTCGATGGCTTGCTCGGGTGTGCAGAAGCCCATAACCTCGGCAAGGCGGGGGAAAGTCTTCTTGTTGTTGTGAGTCATACCCATACCACCACCAACTGTCACATTGTAACCTAGAAGCTTGCCATCCTCAATGATCGCGATGTAGCCAAGGCAGTGGGCGAAGACATCGACATCGTTGCTTGGGGGAATGGCAACGGCAATCTTGAACTTACGAGGAAGATAGGTGGGTCCGTACAGTGGCTCATAATCCTGGATGGCGTTTCCGCCAACAACGGAATCCGAAAGCCAGATTTCATGGTATGCCGAGGTTTGGGGAAGCAGGTGCTCACTGAGGTTCTTGGAGAACTCGAAGACTTCACGATGAACAGGAGTAGAGTCCGGGTTGGGCGAGCACATAACATTACGATTCACATCACCACATGCAGCAAGGGTATCCATCAGTGCCTTGTTGATGTCCCGAATGCTATTTTTCAAGTTTCTCTTTAGAACTCCGTGAAGCTGGAAGGTTTGACGAGTGGTCAACTTCAATGTGCCATTGGCTAGGTCGGTTGCAATATCATCCATCGCCAACCATTGCTCGGGAGTGGCGATTCCACCGGGAAGACGGACTCGGACCATGAAAGAGTATGCTTTTTCAAGTCCCTGTTTTTGACGCTCTTCGCGTAAATCGCGATCATCCTGTTGGTAAATTCCGTGGAATTTGGTCAACTTAGTATCAGTCTCACACAAGGCACCAGTCGAAGTATCGGCAAGTCCTTCCGCAATGCTACCACGAAGGAAATTGCTTCCGGTTTTCATCTGGTCATCAGTGATCGTAGGCTCCTCAGCTGGCCCAGCACCCTCGATGATATTCACCCCGAGAGCCTCCCACAGCTTAGGCTCCCATTCTTGATAGCCGGTCTCGAAACCATCTGCATCTTGATCATCACCAAGTCCAAGTGGAGCAAATCTGACGGCGCCAAGCTCGAAGAGTCTGTTGTTGACATCCTTGGCTGGCTTGTTGTAGAAAATGTGGTCTTCAGGACGAGGCCAGTAGTGGCTATCACCGAGACCAAATACTGAGAAGTTGGTATCCTTGAGTGCTAAATCAGTGGAGGAAAGGACCTTCCAGAATTCTCTGCCGTTTGTAGGGAATTCACCTTGCCCAGCGGTGGAGATGATGAACACAACATTAGTTTCGAGACCAAGGTCCTCAGCTGGGAACTCGTCCATTCCAAGAATGCGGGAGTTCATGCCACGACATTTGGCGTTTCTGTCGAGACGCTTTGCCAGGGTAGCAGCGTTTCCTCCGTCGGATGATACAAGGATAAGAAGCGGTGGGCCATTCAACCCGTTGAGAAGCTTACTGAATGCGGACTTTGCTTCCTTCACAAGGGAAGTGTGGCGCTCACGGATCTCGTGTTCAACCGAGGACTCCAATGATTTCGCCAAGATGGGTTTAGCATTAGCCAAGATGTTAAGTTGATTCTCACGGGCCAGGAATTTTTGAAGATCCGCTTTGATTTTCTCGGAGTCCAAGATGAACGAATCCAGGCCTTGCTTTTCCAAGCTGGGGTTCCAACGGTACAAGGGCCAGTATCCGGTATCAACGGCTAGCTTGGTTTCTTTGAGGACGGTGATTGGGTTACGTCCCTTCTCACCTTCCTCACTGTTGATGGGCATGTACGCTAGGACAACTGAAGGGCCATCGTATGCCTCCGCTTCCATGAGAGCATGGAGGACCTGAGTGTACGAAGAATACACAGCAACAGAAGCTACATAGACTTTGCCATAATTCATGGCGTAGAGGCCGATGTCCTTCTTACGCTTCTCCGCAACCCATCTGTCTTTCTCAGTGTATGGTGTTGTGTCTACAATGAGCATGTTGACATTCTCTCCGGAAGAGATAACGTGATGCACTCCACTATTTCCAATATCAAACGCCCATTCATCAGATCCAACCAGCCAGCTGGCAGGCTTGGAAAGCTGCTGGGATTGTTGGTAGTTGTACACTTCCTCCAAAACAGCGTGCTTGCTATGCTCAGCCTCGAGAAGAGGCTTTAGAGATTGGGCAATCTTCTTGGATTCCCCAGAATCGTTGCGATGTAAAACCCAACTGGTAAGGGCAACATGCAATTCCTCCGAGATTGCGACTGAGTTATCTTTGAGCAAGGAGGTGACTTTTTCGGCCAAACGAGTGCGTTCTTGGATTTCAGCTACAATGACACCAAAACCAAACTCGGGACTGCTGGTTGGTACAGTCGAGGTGGCAGACCAAACGGAGGCGGATCTGGATGCATTCACAACTCTCAAACGTTCACCAAACAAGTGAGAAAGGAGTTTCAGGTAAGGTAATTCAGCAGCGTTTTCAGGCAGGTTCGCCCAACCCGATTGTTCAGCTGAGATTTGGCTTTCCTTGACAACGCCGTTTTGCTGTTTAGCACCAAGTTGGAAGTGGCTGGCAGAGTCCCTAGATTGCAGAGTGTCTACCAGGCCGTTCACCATATCTGCGGTGAAGTCTCTCAACGGGCCACCGTAGTGGCCAGAGATTATGTGTGGGGATGTGCTATTCCATTGAGCACTTTGGAAGCAAGTGGTGGTGTCCAAGAAGAGGGGGCCCCAGATGTTCGAGGAGTCTGACGATTGTTCAAGAACCGCGATTTTCTTAATGTTCTTTGGCACCAATCCGAGGAAATCGGCCTCGGCCCAAGGTCTGAAGAGGTAAACTTTGACGAGGCCAAACTTTTCTTGGGCAGAAAGCTTGATGAGACCATCCTCCACAACGCTTACACTGGCACCCAGAGCAACGATTGCTAGCTCGGCCTCTGGATTTCCCGAGTACGTGATTGGAGAATACGACTTGTTGAAAGTTGCCTCAAGGGAAGCCATGAGATTGGTGACAGTCTCTAGAACCTCGCTTTGATTGATGACAGCACGAGAAGCGTTGTAACTCTTGACTGGAGATGAGCTCTCGGCAATCTCAGACTCGGATTCGGCCACTTGGTCGTTGGATTCGGCAACAGGCTCGACTATCAATTCGGTTAAACTGGCAAGTACATCATCCGCAAGCAAATCGACACTTGAGTTCTTGTGTGACAGGTGTTGACTATCGAAGAAATGAATGAAGGGTATTTTGGATTTAAGCGAAGACAAGTAAGCGATGACAGATAAATTGTAGCAGTCTTGAACAGTGTGGGATCCCAGCATAGCAACACCAGTGTCCCTGACAGCCATCAAATCAGAATAATCACCAAATGGAGAAGCGCCGAGAACGTCACGGCTTTCAGCTGCAACATGAAGAACGGCAGGAACCCGTTCGGAAGAGAGTTGATAAAGGAAGGGGATCAATCTAAGAAGATTCTTGGAGGAGGTATACAACGATACTCTAGAATGCTTTTTGCTCAAGTTGCGGTACTCAGCAGCAATGTCTCCGGTTGATTGAACAAGAACGACCTCCGGGGAAACACCGGTAATGTTGTTGACCTGCTTCTGAATCAAATCCTCAATACCAGTGTAGAAACTGGGCTTCTCCTTGGTGCTCTGAACTACCAAAATCGCATCACTAAAAGCGTATGCAATACGAGAAGCAGCGGATTCTCCGCTGAACACATTTTCGAGGCCAGGCATTTTTGATGAAGGCTAGACGATTGTCTTGAGAGGAAATTCAAAAAACACCAGTGGAAAGTAGAAGTACACGGAGATTGGGAAAGAACACGCCTCGAGAGCCGAAGATTGCGAATGAAAGGCCCACGCTGGTCTGTATTGACTGAACGGGGAATGCGGGATGCAACTTTATATTGAACTCTCTGCCACCCTATATTCCCAATTCAGGATGAGTCGACGATTTTTTTGTATGGAGGCAGTCTTCAATTTCGAATCACGCAATTGAGTGGCAACATGGCAGCATGATCCTTAGGATATGTGTCCCCCACCTTAATTCTCAAAATATTGGAATCCAATGCCCATACCATTTGCGCGAAAGCGTGGTGTTTGTATATTTACTGTAACAATGATAAACTGCATTCACTGATTTATCGTATTAAATCCCGAGGCCCCGCTAAGTTGTTTATGCCCTGAATCTCTCGGCCAGCTTGACGAAACACGACTGTCGAAACAAAACGTCAGATCATGTTGCTCCTTCTCGGGACACCCATTGGATATCCTCGTTGAGGTAACAGTACACCTGACTCAAGATCACGCAAACACACACCATCTCTGAACATGATTGCACCATCGCTTAGGAACTACTGACTTAATATTCAATCTTAATGCTGTTTGGCTATTTACCAAGGCTGGTAGCGCAAAGTATCAAATAAGTAGCTGACTGTGATTGTTTATCCATGGGCTCCTTATTTGGAAGGCGCATCCTGTTGTCCATGTTGCTCGTACTATTGAGCAGCATTTATCGGTTTGTACTCTAAACATCACCAGGGCATTTAAAGCATCACTCCAATGTTTCGTAAACTCCACAACAACGCAGATGGTTTACAAGTTGGGCTAAAATTTATCGAATCTTGATTATCACTCTGGATTCTTAATCCCGGATTTATTTATCTCCGAGAAATTCCTAATCGAGAAAAATGCCATTTCGAGCAGGTATACACACATCTTCCCCGTACTTGATTGGACGGACATGATGAGTTGTTCGCAGAGACTGGTGGAAATCGAAGTAGTGTCACTAGTTGAGTGGCCGTTGAGCATGATAAAATAGCTTACAAATGAGGCTTGCTTTCAAACCAAGCAGCTTTCAGAACCCTCATGACCAGACCAGCTTGAAACCAAGCTGGCTTGGCCAACAGCCACTGCCAACGGAGTTTGCCATTACCAATCGAGCAAACATTGGTGTGACTTTTTTGTGACTAGAAGGCCATTGACTATATTGGTCCTTGGGTCCATTATCAATCCGATTGCCACGTCTCCGTTTGGTAGGTGGGGTGGTAGGTATCCCATCCATGGCATGGACCATGTCCACAACCCTCCAACTGCTTGGCGAAACCTCGATTGGAACTCAAGTGGCGACTACCGCAGCCATCGATGGAATGGAATTTCCAATCCCAAGCACCGAATGTTCTTGAATGAATCCATCCTGACTGGGTGCTCGACCATTCTTGGAATGGGATTTTAAAGTATCTTTAGCTTTCACCTGACAAATGGAGTCAAGTGAGATAGGCGATCCTGATGGGATGGGACCTCATTCATTTTATACATTTAACCAAAAGCCCGGGTTACCGAAGAATGCTTCACGGCACTCGCATGGGATGTGAAAATTGGGAATGTCAACAAACAGGGATACTTGGCAATGATGGCAGAAACATTACTACACATAACAAAACATGGTGGGTCGGGGGCAAAGGGTTGGGCTATATAGGCGAACCCTTAGCGCACGTCAAATCAACTGGGGGAATGTGAGAACAACGAGGGGAAACTTTTGCCAGACTGTACAGAAGCAACTGAGTGATTGTCAGGTTCTGAGGAAGCAGGGGCCTGTGATCCCTCGGCATTTTGGGTAGGCTTTTGCTTGGTATCCTTGTTTGCTGAATTGTTGCTTTGAGTGAAGATGGAGGTGATCGCGGATAGTGCGGGTGAGTTGGTGTAGGATGTGGTAGGATTGGGTTTGCCGGATTGATTGCTGCGTTTGGCGTCGCCGGTAGGAGACTGTGACTGGTCCTTGGGCGACTTGTTGCCCTTACCAGGGCTCCGGAATGACATCAACGATGGAAGTAACTTGAGCTTTCCAAGCTTCTCATTTAAGGGTAATTCCTTTAGCTGCTCCAAATAAGCGGTAGAGGTGAAGCTCGGGAGAGAGTTTCGCTTGGATTCTTTGCTGGTCTTCCACCAGCTGGAGTCTTTAAGATCGGCATTCTTGGCCATGGCGTATCCACGTGTGACAGCCGTCACATTTGGAAGTCCTCCTTCTAGGGTGAAATCGTCAGTGGACTTCAGCTTGCCTAGATCTGCGCTGGGTGGTGGTGGTTTGAGCCCAGAATCAGCAATCAGATCATCTGACGAGACGGAGGGGTCCAAAAGAGGTATCTCCAAGGGCATTTGAGAAGCAACAGCCGAGCTTTCATTAGGCTCCTTTAGGTATTCGCTGTCGATGTGGTCCTCGTTGTTGTCGCCTCCCCCCGTTTGGTCGAACCTGAATAGCTTGGTTGGAGTTTTGAACTCGCCCAAGCTTGTGGCATTGTCTTCGTTATCGCCCGTTTCCGATTGAGTGCGCAAAGCCACCTCATGCTGCATCTTCGTGATTCCGGCCGAATCGAAAATCCCACCCAACCCCTCCGACAGGAAGAAGTGAGTATCATCCATGTTTGGTAAGACCATAATCTCATTGATTACCGCGCGAATCTGCTTCTCTAGAATGTTCGAAATGAATGTCGACCGGATGACTCTATTGGAGATTACGGGGACGATGTCCAGAGTGATATGCGGATCCTCTTTGAAGCCCAGCCAAAAGCGATTGGTAGGTGGCGACTTCACCCTCAACTGCATTCGGCCTTCAGCTTTCCTGACTCTCACGGCAAGCTTCAGGGGTATGACGGAGTTGACGAATGGTGGCAGCGCAATGGTCATTTCGGTGTTGAATTCAATCCCAAAGCCGCCTCCGTAATGCAGTTCAAACTCAGCGCTCATCTCTCCGGCAGCATTTAGGTCGATCAACTTCGGGTGGGTTACTGAAGGAATGCTGTCCCCGAGCAACAGGTCTTTCACCGAGAACTCTTTGAGGAAGGTAGGGCGTTTGATTTTTGAGATCTTGAGTAGTATTTCGCGAACCACAAAATCTTTGATTGCTTGGGTCTTGTACATCCCCAGGAATATACGCCCGAGGAGAGCATTCAGCCATTGGGTTTCTCGGTGATGCTCATCCAGATTTACCTTGTCTATCAGCAGTCGCATGGCGGCTGGCTCAAAATTGGCGGGGTTTTGGTCGAAAAGCGTGTGTGTGGTTCCCCATTGTTTTAATCTAGATGCTCTACACAACGCAAAAAACCAATCTTCTTTCTGCGTGGATGTGTTTATGAAAATATAATAATCGCTCTTCAAATCTTTGAAGGTGGATTCTTCCACGGCCTTCTTCTTCAACCGGATAGGGAAATCTTGCAGAAACACCTCATTATCCGGTAGATACGAGGGATAAAGTGATACGGTATAATAAGAAAGGGTAATCACCCCTTGACATTCTATCATTTTCTCGTCCGCATAGAGGGAAAGAGTCTCATGTTTGAGAACAGCAAAATAGGAATCTTTGGGACGTTTTTGTCCCACATTTTTCCCCTCGATCAGACTGTTGATCCCCTGCATCATTAAGCCGGATATGATATTCGAGTCTACGTGGTCGAGTTTGAAATCCTTCGACATGCGTATCCAGCCGGAGATTGAGTTGATGGTAACCTCGGCTTTATCATTTTTATCGTTGGGTTGCTTGGCATGGCTGGCGGTTTGTGGTTCGAAACGCGCTGCTACGCTTGGGGCATTATCGATGGCTAGGCTTTGCCACCAATACAAGAATGAAACCACTGCTACAACAAAGATGAAGGGGGTTAAAATGGCCCCGCCGGTAAGGAAGGAGATTACCAGAGGCCAAAGCTCAGTCATGCTTCTGAAAAGGACTGGATGATCTGTTAATTCTCGCTATACCCAAACTGGTTATCGCCAAGGTTGGATAGTATCGACTTTGAAAGATGTTTGGCCTGGGTTGGGGGAGGCCGTTTACAGTTAATGAACATTAAGTAAAAAAACCGGGCATGTCTACCCCCAAAAAGCCCAGCCTGATTGACACGACATCAATGCAGAAATGGAAGTCGATTCCAGTACAAGTTTGGTTTAAGTTGCATTTAAAACAGCCTAGTTTATGCCAAGTCGATCACCATATTCCACTTGTGGGTATCCTCATTATGTTCTATTTATAGAAATCGCGCTATTTATTTTATACATTGCATTGCGTGGAATGATGACCCATGAAATTCTCGCAAATTCTACATATTCCACATCCGATAGTTTACCCTTCGCAGATAGAGTAGTATGTGGGTGAAGGCAACAGCTCACCAACCACCCTCGCTTGAGATACCCTATAATATTGCGGTGAATGGATGGGCCAGTGAATAAGCTGGGCTTACTTGTTATTCGGTACTTTGGTTGGTGGGCGAACTGTTAACAGTTCATCATGACAAATGGGATAAAGTTACGAAATGTTGGACAAAAAATAGACCGAGAGGAGTAGCTATCAACACTCACCAGGAATAACCACTGTTCGACAAGATTCATCGGGAATTCTAATAGGTTCAAGTATTGTGGTTTGGATATGCCATTCTTGGAAATATCTCCAAGCGGCCCGACTAGATACATTTCTTATTTGGTTTCGGTACACTTCTCATTTTGGAATCTCTTGTTTTCAGGTAACTATTTACACTAACAAGAATACTTGGGAACAGTCACTTTCGACAACAAGAATTTCTTTAAATGGAAATTTCTTTGTTATAGACACCTGGTGTGGCTCCTTAAAGCGGAATCGGTGGCTCTAACTATATTTAGCCTTCACATAGTTGGAATTCAAGATCTACTTGCCATGGTTAGGAGCTCGATTCAAGATTATGTCCACAATCAAGGCATTCTGACTGGGTCAATGGACTTAATCTTCTATCTTTCATATTTAGCAACAAACAAAAGCTACTCTTGATTGGTGATTGTTGGCGGATGGATAGATCTTGGCCAGATGGAAGCCATGCAACCAATCGTTGAGAAATGTTGGTAGAGTGTTCGGTTGTACTCGCTTCTTTTAGGACTTGTCTTTCCAAAGTTGCCAGACGATTTATGATATAAAAGGGTGCGCTCGTCTTTATCCAATTCATCAAATCATCATGAAGTTGTTGTCCGTGTTATCCACCCTCTCTTTGGCTTTGTTCGCTTCGTCTACAGCCGCCATTAATCCACTTAAGATTAAAGGCGCCAAGTTCTTCGATAGCGTTACTGGAGAGCAATTCTTTATCAAGGGCGTAGCTTATCAGCCCAGTGGTCCCAATGGTAGCATTATCGATCCTCTTGCCGATCCTACAACCTGCAAGAGAGACATTGAGTATTTCACCGACTTGGGCTTGAATACTATCCGTGTTTATCAAGTCGACAACACCTTGAACCACGATGAGTGCATGAACGCTCTGGCGGATAAAGGCATCTATTTGGTTTTGGATCTTTCCACCCCGAAGTATTCTATCAACCGTAAGGATCCTAGATATGACGTGGAAATATTGAACCACTACAAGAAGACCGCAGACGCTTTTGCTGGCTATCCCAATGTGATCGGATTCTTTGCTGGAAATGAGGTCGTAAACAATGTCAACGCTACCCATGCCGCGCCTTTCGTGAAGGCATCTATTCGTGATTTGAAGGCACACATGAAGACCAAAACGAGACACATTCCCATTGGTTACTCAACCAATGATGCAGCCGAGACCAGAGTGCAGTGCGCTGATTACTTCAACTGTGGTGAAGAGGCCGATAGAGTCGATTTTTACGGCTACAACATTTATTCTTGGTGTGGTGACGATGCCACTTTTGTGAGCTCCCAGTATTACGAGCGCACCCAACAATTCTCCACTTACAGCGCTCCTGTCTTTTTGAGCGAGTTTGGATGTAACACCAACGGTGTTCGCTCATTCCATCAAGTCAAGGCCATCTTCGGTCCCGATATGGATACAGTCTTTTCTGGTGGTATCGTTTATGAGTATACTGAGGAGAAAAACAACTACGGATTGGTGACCATCACAGACGGCGAGGTTACCAAAAGGCAATGTTATCAAAATTTGAAGACTGAGTTGGAATCCGTTGATCCCACCAAGTTGACTATGTCAAGCTACAGCTCGAGCCTGCAACCAAGCCAATGTCCAGCAATCGGCGCTGACTGGAATGCCAGCACCAAGATCCCTCCCACACCTTCCGAAGAGTTGTGCTCAGAAATGTATAACTCTCTAGAGTGTGTGCTGAATGAAAAGACAGACCCTTCAGCATACGGTACCCTCTACGGCTACGTAGCAAGTAAGGGTATATCTTCCGCGGATGTTGATGAGAATGGAACAACCGGCACTTACGGAAAATATGCTGGCTGTAGTCCCGCACAGCGTTTGTCTTATATGCTTAACCAGTATTACCTCGAGAGCCACAAAAAGCCCACCAGCTGTAACTTTGACGGCAAAGCAAACATTGTGACTCCCACCGGAAAAAGCCCCAGCACCTCCGAGTCTGGCAGCGAGACATCCAGCTCGAGCAACAAATCAGACAATAAGAACGGTGCTCAATCTCTTACCATCATGTCGGCCTTGACCGTCTTTGCCGTGTCGGCAGTGTCCTCAGCACTCTTCTGATCTGTATTATTCCAAGACAATCCCCAATTCCCAATAGACACTTTAGATTTCATACTGATGTTTTATCATTCGATCCTCAACGCAGGTTATAATGAGTTCCAAGTTACTTTTTATACACCTATTAGTACATATATTACTTTATGCTAATCCCCAGTCCTTGAAAATAAAAAATCAACCATGAGCCTTGCTAGAAAGCTGTTTGGTGTACGTGCACTGAATCTGTATAAGGTAGAGTGGTGACGCCTTGATACCGCCGCATCTAATTTTTAAACAACTGCGCCTGGACAGGTTGCTATATTCATCACAGGTGTGAGGAGGAACTCAGAATATTTGGAAGTCCGAGGGAAAGAGCCACTTGCGAATCGATCTCATCAAAACGTAGCCATCCCAAGAGCAATCATTTGGCTGTGGGTGACGAGGCCCTTCTTGCGATGGGGGCTTCGCCTGCTTCCTTTTCGCGGTTGATCTGGTCCTTGAGAACGGGGTTGAGCCGCTGGTGAATACCCAGTCACTGTTCACCACTGTGACCACAACAAAGGTGTTCGACCTGACTTCATCCTCCAAGCTCCAAAATATTCGTCGTACCAGTCTTGCCACGGAGCCAGTGGGTGCCCAGATGTGTAGAAGTTGTTTCTTCAGATCGCAACCAACCACCGTGCGAGTGGACCGTTTCACGCCCAACAATTTCTTACGTAGAATGCGTAAGGCGTCGAACTTCGTGAACTGGCGTCGAAAGGCGAACGCACGTGTTACCGAGACTCCTATCGTAGGATTATATTGATCTACGTTGAAGGACACCAGATAGTCGGTCATTGGTCCCCCAGTGGGGAAATAGGTAACCTCCATCTCAGTAGCATACAGCTTGAGGTTGGGCAACAGCCTATGCAATAGTTCGTAGGATAGTGCTTCGGAGAAGACTGAGCTACCGCCAGCGTTCGGAAGATCTCTAATTCTACGCGAGCCCTCAGATAAATTGAAACTCTCAAATGGTTGCTGCAGAGTATCCAGATACGTGAGGATTAGATCGGATTTTCCGCTGGTGGTTAATCCACTCAAGAGCCGTTTGTAACACTGTAAGTTCAGGTAAATTGCCATGCTGTGCTTACAGTCTAGTCTCTACCAAAGTGCCGGTTGGGAAATCTTGGCTTCTTATCTGTACTGTGGGTTCGATCTACTCTGGATTCCCGAAGATCAAGAGGTTTAGGTCAGAGTTGTAGAGCTAGGTAGCGAGCCTTTTAAACCAAATGACTGTTTCAATCAAACGGCAAAACAAATACCTCCACAACAATGCAAGGTTGCTTCGTAATCAATCTGGGAGGGATTGTCAAGGGTGTCCAGTCCAGGTGATGAAGGGGTTAAATGAAGGAGTCAGTTTAGTGATTGATTTGATGGGATTTCCTGGCGAAAGCTGGTTAGTTTTAAATCATTTCAAGTGAGGATATTGCTACCTGCTGTAGCATTTGATATATAGTAATATTAATCGTATGCAAGCGCAATCTTAGAAGCTACCTTGTCCTTATTCAATAGCAACAGTCAACCAAAGAGAGCGTGTGAATCTTGTGTCTGGCCAAGGAAAGCGATCACAGTGGCCACGATATTGTTAGTTCATCTTGGGATGGAATGTATGGTTGAAGCGTACTTATAGCATGCCGACCAATCCGCAGAACTCGTGGGTGTAAGGGATAGGTTGTGATTTTAGGGCCGCATGAACTCTAATATGACTCATCCAGTATCTTTGGCTTAGCCAACCCCGCGGATTACACAGACACCTGAATGGTGTTGTTGAGTTGTTAGAGACATTGTTGTTTGAATGGTCAATATGACTTTGACAAACGGCTGAATCAGCTAACATGTTGACTTGGCAATAGTCTAGAGTTGAGGTAGCTAGACGCCAGCATAGATCTCTGTCAACAGCTCTCTGACATCCACTAGCGCAGACGTTCTACCCCAAGCCTGCCCTGGAAAGAACGTTACAGTGTATCAGAATTACTTGAGCGATGGGTGTCTAATTAATATCCCTGAGCATTGCTTGGATGCATCTCCAAGACTCTATTTGTAGAATCAGAACTTGGAATTTGGTTCCAAATTCGTGGTGTGCCAGACTCTCTTTGTGTTAGCCCCTTTCGAGCGAGAGGCGATCTGCCCCGGGGGGGGGGGGCTTCATCACTTCCGTTACCAATATGGTAATTACCCAATGCCCCAACCATCGAAACACAAATCGTACAGCGATATATGGTTGATAGAGTCACTTTGGTTCAGTTACCAAGGTTAGATGGTATTTTGGATACTGGAGAGAAGGGCTTTGGTGGCAAGAGGTCATCTAGGTACATTTCTAAGATTACGAACATAGTCGCTAATGAGTGGAACGTTTGCAAATTGGGGTAAATGAGACACGATCATTGCTGCGATGCCGGTGCCGGTATTGTATGGTAATTCAGATAGAGTTTTAAAAGAATTAGGAGTCAGAAAGACACTGCGTCCTCCAGTCTGATCGCGATTCCTATGCATTTGACTCACACCTGTCATCGTGTTCTAGCAGTTACTGGTGGGTATCAGTATATTCAAGGGCCTATTCGCCAGTGTACAGCCAACCAATCATACCCATTATCCGTGTATCTATGCTCTTCAGAGTCAACCGCTAAATACTTTGAACGCTGGGAAGTCCTATACTTGAGGACCCCTGTGTCGTTTATAGAATTGACATTGCTTACATCGAACACGAATGAAGTACTAAAGAATTTGCCGAATGAGCATATGAACTGTAAGAATAACATGGCTTGACCCTCATCTGCTCCATATGGCTGGGAGTAGTGGGTGTGGAAGATTAAATCCCGGTCACAATAGAATAGCGCTCTGGTAAAGGAATCCAAAGAGAAATAAGACAAAACAAACATGGAGAGCGGGAGCAGAGAGTGTGTTTCCCGATGATTTTTTTGGTGGTGCTTCTTTCGCGGATTCCTGTGTTCTTGGCATCTTGGAGGCCTTGTGCGTCTCGGGTGGGGCGGAGGCCTTCTCGGGGAGTGCGGGGTTCTTGATTTCAAAATAGCTTCCATAATACGCCTCATCGCGTCTGCCGCTCATTTTGATAACATATCTACCAGACTCCAAGTCAGTGGGGACTTCCCAAGTGTAGGAGTGGTTGCCAGTGCCTAGATTCTTCACAATCTTGCTTGCCGATTTCAACTGAGAGGAGCTGCCAGTCATCAAATCTAGATCCACTGACTTCGTCGTGTTCTTAGGCTCGCCCTCCCTGAGACATACATTAGTATGAATCCACAAATTTCATTGGCATTCATCTCATACAAACCACTTGATCTCGACGGTAGAGCCTGCATCCACAGCATTGTTGCCTGGGGCGTACAGAGCAATGTCGGCGGAAATGATCTTGGCTAAAATGGCAAAGGCAAGTAAGAAGTATTTCATGATTTTGTTGCAGTTGTGGGAGAACCTGATCAGGCCAGATGCTTCTTGCATTGCTTAAATACTCGAGATCACATAAAATAGAGTTGCATCAGCAGTGGGATGCTTTTGGCGAAGTAGCCGCTTGGTGGTATGAAAGCTTGCTATCCTTGGCTTACACCTACACGCAGCACCACTGATGCAATGATGGGCCTGGTCAAGGTGTGCCAGTCTGTTTAACAGATCTCCATTGATGCCATTAGCCGGTATAATAAATGAACTACAGACTAGGCAATTAGGATAATTGGAAGATTTATTTGGGAAATTAGTTCGGAGCACCAGATGGAATCTCGTTTTAGAGATTGGAATAAAAACCACAATGTCCTACTAGAATACTTAAATAGATGAAACTCAAATAAATTGAAACCAGTGCCATGCATGACGCTTCAGCACAAGTACACGATCAATGCGAAGGACAAAACTGTGAGGAAGCTCTGGTAGGTAGTAACGCTGGAATCGGATGTGTTACGTGCGTTGTTGGAGTTGTTCTGACTCTGGCCATTGTTACCGCTACTGGTGCTTGGGCTAGTGCTTCCATTGCTGGTGGTGCCTGAGGTGCTGGGTGAGGCTTGATCGATATTGGCGCCGATTGAGGTGCAGGTTTGTTTCAAGCCCTCCAATGCAGTTTGGTCAGGAACAGCGTTAGAGTTCATGGACTTTGCAGAGCAGGTGCCACAGGCGGTAAAGGTACTGAAATATTGCTTGGTGCACATACAGTCTTTCATAGCAATTGCACCAGCGTTGGAGCTTGAATCGGCGCTGGACATCTTGTCCTTACAACCAGGTGGTAGAGCAGCAAAGCAGGTGCGGCATTCGACAATGTCCAAGATTTGCACAGATTGGATGTTCACAACTTGTGTGGCGATAATGAGCAATGAGAGAAGAACGCTGATGTATTTAAGCATTTTTGATACCGACTTCAAAGAGAACTAGCAAAACTGGAAGAGGAACTCAACAGAGCAGATGCGGGATTCGTTAACGTTAGAAGTTCCTTCAACGCTCCTTTTATTTCCCACCAGATGCATCAACGGTTCACGAGGATTTGCATAGAAAACGCTAATTTAGGTTATGGGAGGACAGAATTTAGGAGGCTGCACATTCGAGCCGCCATATCAAAGGAACGATGCAGGAGCACTATGAACAAGTACATTCACTTATTATCAGCATTCATATCATCAGTTACTTTAGCTTAATACACTAAATATATGTATCCACATCCATATTATAGGTTTATATGGACAAATGGCTAAAATGAGGCAACCCCACTTGATCCCTGGTTTGTAATATTACAAGGTTTTACATTCCAATTCCCTAGTTGGATGGCTCGAATAACTCATGCTTGAAAATCGTAAAAATGGAAAAGCCCCTTGCAAAGAACGAATGGCCCAAAACACTGATGCACAAAGATACAAGCACAAAGCGCACTTGCAATAGCTGGGAACATTCCCATTATGAGTCAAAGATGCTTTTGGTTGTAACAATCTGTGCATTATCGTTTATCCGCAGTATCCATCCAACGCTTACCTGATTTGACAGTAATCGTCACACCAAGCTACTTCAGATGAATAGCGAAAGACTCGACGTTAGAAAATTGGTTTGTATTTCCCACAAATTAAGGGCTCCTATGAACCAAGCAGTATTCAAACCAGACCATACAGCATGAAGTAAATGGGCTGCTGTGCCTCGTAAGACTAGGTGATTATCAGCGGTGGAGTGGCATTCTAGATGTGACCAATGCTTCCTTGATTATAGCCGAGTGGATAGATAAGGGAGTACAATTCGTTCAGGGCTGAGTTCATTCCCGAGTGTTCCAAGATCTGGCCGTTACATATCACTGACTTTATATTAAACTACACAAAATCGTTTTGAGTTTAAGCTTTTAGGCGTATTTTGCGTGCTTTGGAAATATCATCGGGCTAGGTAGCCTGCACGAAGATCCCAATGTACTCCGAGTACTGATACCTGTTCCATTATCCTTGTGGCACAATCACCGCAAATACTTGTCAAATAAATATCAATTAATTAGCCAGAACACCAATGCTCTCATGGATGGGAATCACAAAGGGTAGAGAACTTCGAAATTGCTCAAGAGTCTCTATACGCAAAATGCAACTCTCTAAAACACTTCATCCCAAGACACGGACGAAGCGTTCAGTTACATGTTTTGCAGCAATCATGCTATGTCAAGAACTCCAGGGGAGCAAAGATGTGAGTGGCGTTTTGCCCTAGTTAGTGGTTCTTGTTCAAACCGACGGAAACAGGCCCGGAATAATCACGTGGTAAAATGTGAAAGATGTCCTGGTATTAGGGGGTGAGGCATTACATCATATGGCAGTAAGAACCCATGCGGAAATTATGAAGCGTAATTACAACGAGTGTGTTGCTGTGCATATGTCTGGCACTAACCATTACCGCAGGTAGATTATCACCAACACTAGGGGACTTGGCTTTAACAGACTGAGATTCAAATCAATTTTCACCTGTACTTGGGAAGCAACCTCAACTTATATAGGCATATAGAAACATATACCCTAATAAACCTTGATACGTCTTTTTGCGAGGCTCATCTGCAGACACTTGAGAAAATTTTGCAAGGATTGAGGCTTTCTACAGCATAGAATATTTCTTTTTAATAATCCCACAATCCAGATAAACACCAGACTATCAAAGTTGTTTCAAACCTACGTCCATGTCCCGAATTGGGATTTCAAGAAGTTGAAATTGTTAGAAAATGGGTGGTTTCCCTTGCTGCCCTGTATGGTAAAAATAAAAGGCCCTTCATCGCCCATCTTGAATGCTTCATGTTCTTGGTAGTTTACCTCCTTTGTGCCTCATTGATATTGATCGATTCAATATTCCCATCGAGTTGTAGTCATCACAAAGGCTATGAATCAATCTATATTCTTGGACGACCCCCCCAAAATACTGGGAAATGGTCTTACTATTGTATATGCTTCCATACCAAAATTGCATATACTTCTGGCAGATGCTGCCAAAAATGAAGGTTAATCTAACCACATGGCTATAATTGGGCATGTAATTGATGTTTTTGGATCGAGAGAATCACCAGACGCCGTTGGAGTCTGGTCAGCTTGTACTGTTATTCTAGATCTATGTGAGGATTGAACTCGTTCGGCTGTTGATATGGCAAATGGCTAGGAGGCTCCTTTTCAAAAATTTGTAGCTTGTGCGACCTACATACATCATGTTCCCCATGTTAATTTTTCAGTTTATGGTCTCTGCTTAGGCAATATTTGATTGCTGGCCCTTCCGTTTCCTCCCTTGTCTTTCCGAAGTAATCCAATGACTTCCTCAAACCAAGAAGATCCCTTTACAGAGCAGCCGAATGAACACACCACACTTTTGAATAGCAGCAAGGCCTATGATGAAGAAGCGAGCATTCATAAGGACAGTAAGAAGCCTGAATCCTTCAAGGACCTTAAAGGGCACATTAGGCCTATCCTTGCATCCTTCTTAATCGCTCTGGTGGCTGGTTTAAATGATGGCAGCTTGGGTATCATTCTCCCTAGCTTGAAGCAATACTACGACATTCCGAACAAAACTATCTCATTGCTCTTCTTGTGCAGCGCCTTTGGATTCTTCTTTAGTGCAAGTCTGAATGGCTATGTTGTTCACCACCTAGGCCAATTGAAGACATTATTTCTAGGGGCCAGCCTAATGTTATTTTCCTACATGTTTCTTATTATGGGCTTTCCGTTCCCGGTGATGTGCACGTTCATCGTATTCACAGGTGCTGGCATGGCATTGTTGGATGCTGCAGTGAACGTCTATTTTGCTAATATTCCCCTGGCTACCATGATGCTTAACCTCCTACACGGTAAGCCGCTTGCGGTAAATAATTCTATTGCTGAACATGAAGTAATGCTTTCTTTGTTAGCCATCTATGGGGTTGGTGCTATGATAGGTCCCTTGGTTGGTACCATTTTGCTGAAATATGGTATCTCCTGGAAGGGCATGTATATATTCATGGCTTTCTGTGCGCTTGCCAATATCATCGGTACTATTGTTGGATTCTCTCGAGTTGACTTTGGGTCGGCTACTGAAGAGGTGGTTGTGGTCAACGAAGGAGACGAGGGTGTTCCATCATTAGTAAACAAACAAGGTACAGATAACAGCATAATGGAGACACATGCTGAGCTTACAAGAGCAGCCATTCTTAACCGGATGACCATTGTGGGCGCGGCCTACATCCTGGTCTATGTGGGAGCGGAGGTTACCATGGGCGGCTGGGGCTATACCTTTTTAAGAGAAGGAAGGCATGGTGATCAAGTCACCATGGGCCATGTTGTGTCGGGGTACTGGGGTGCTTTAGCAGCAGGCCGGGTTGTGTTGGGTTATTTGGCTGGTAGATTTGGCGAGAAGTTGACGATCTCATTGTTGACTGTGGCTACTATCGTAGGACTCGTCATAATGATGATTTCTACTGACATCCTCGTGAATTCTACAGGTAAGAAGATCCAATTTACTTCAGGTTTTCAACGCTGTAGTTCTAACGTGCTTCGTTCGGTAGCCTTTGTTGCCATCGGCTTTTTCTTAGGCCCAATGTTCCCCACGACAATTGCCATAGCATCAAGAGTACTTCCCCGAAAGTACCATGCCACTTCCATTGGATTCATGGCTGCGTATGTACTTCCTGATCAATGAATGGGACTGATTTACTAACAAATTTGCTTTTTCCAAAACTAGACTAGGTGCTGGCGGGGCTGCTCTCTTCCCATTCTTTACTGGTCAACTTGCTGGTGCATTCGGCATACTTGTAATGCCGCCTGCTGTTATTGTTATGTCCGTCATTATGATGGTTCTTTGGGCACTAATCCCTTCCGATAGACCATTCTTCGGTGCTTGGAACTAATCTGGATGACTGCGATAAATAATAAGCCTTCATTATGCTATCTTTCTGCATATCGTACATATATTGTTAATCGTGGCAATGCAAGTAGTCGATATTGCACCTAATACACTGTTGGATCTCACATTTAGTTTGGTATCTATTGATCCAGGAGTTGTACGATTATTGGAGCAATTTTGAAATCATTCATATACCCTAGAATTGTACTCACCTTCAAAGGGCTTAGCTATGCTTGGTCAAAGCTATAAATATTTTTCTCCAACATGGAATGAATTATACACTTCCAAGATAAAATAAATAAGCGCTTTTTAGCCTCATTCATATCCAATACCCCCTGATTCTTGCTATACAGAAACTTTTGATGATATCTGCTGGCCGGTTTCTTTTGAAAAAACAGTGTTGTAAGAGTTTTGGAGATATTGGAAGTGACTTGGAGAACAAGTAGATTATGCGGTTTCCACTTAATGATCTATTGAATTTAAAGGTAGGTTTATACTTTTACTTGGTCTTGGCAAGACAAATACATGGAATATGTCTAGGAAGGTCCCAAGAACATGTGTGCAAACTTTGGGGCTGTTTGGACAATTTATCAAAATCTCATGTTCTGAGTACTTGATATGTTGGTGTAAATACTCCAAGTAAATACCATCAAGGAGCTTGGCCAGAACTCTCTGAGATTTGTAGGCAGTAATTGAAGTGACCAAGTTAGGAGAATTTTTATGTGTAATCCCAAATTTACAACACCCTCACACAACTAAATATTCATATTAACTAATCCTAATTGTTATCTAAGATATTCAAATTTGTCTCTAGCTAATGGTTTGGTAAATGTGTCTACAATCATTTCATCTATAGGACTGTCAACTAAGCTAATTTAGTCACTCTCTATAGCTTCCTGTATGAAACTACAACTGATAACTATGTGCTTAGTTCTATCATGAAAAGTTAGATTTCTTTCTGTTGTAAAAACTTGTAATTCCACGTAAATATTCACCTAACTCAGTCACTTAGATCATTACCTTAAAATCCTAAAGAATACTGACCAAATTCCTTGTTGGGATTTACTTGGAATATTTACCCAGAACATGAAAATTAAATAATTTGTCCAAACAGCCCCAAAATGTGCAAACAAGCTCTTTGGACCTTTATTAACCTATTCTATGTTGTAAGTGTCTTGGAGATATTGGAAGTGATTGGGAGAACAAGTAGATATGTTATAAAAATTTGTATTTCCACCTAAATATTCACCTAACTTAGTCACTTAGATCATTACCTTCAAATCCTAGAGAATACTGACCCAATTCCTTGTTGGGATTTACTTAGAATATTTACCCAGAACATGAAAATTCTCAAAGTTGTCCAAACAGCCCCAAACTTTGCACACATGTTCTTGGGACCTTCCTTAACCTATTCTACGTGTTTGTAATGCCAAGACCATGTAAAAGTATAAATACTACTTTTACATTCAATAAATCATTAAGTGAAAACCACATAATCTACTTGTCCTCCCAATCACTTCCAATATCTCCAAGACTCTTACAACAGGTTATGAGCCCCAAGCTGTCACTCTCTGCAATGTCTACTACTGCTATTACTGGAATTTTTCCCTCTGCTGAAAAGTTGGATGGCTCTAACTACCAAGTGTGGAAGGTGAAGATGAAGATGCTGCTGCAAGAAAGAGGCCTTTGGAATATTGTCATGGGAGAAGAATGCCCTCCTAAGAACGTGGGAGAGGAAGCCTTTAAGTACCAGAAGAAAGAACAAAGTGCCTTTAACTGAATTTGCCTTAATGTCAAGGACAAATTGCTAATTCAATGCTCAAGAGCAAAAACGGCAAAGAATGCCTGGAAGGCATTAGAAGACACCTACAAGTCATGTTCAGCTGCCAAGAAAATGTATCTGAGAAGAAAATTCTTTACTACAAAGATGCTGCCAGGAGAAGAAATGAAAAATCTAATTAACAGAATTACCCTGCTGGTAGATGAGATGGAATCTGTGGGCGTACCAACTACTGATGAGGATGTGATAGTTCCCATCCTGAATAGCCTGACAGACGAGTTTCAGGGCCTTGCATCAGCCCTAGAGTCCAGAACTGAAGATTTGACCTTAAATTACGTATATAGAAGGCTCCTGGATGAAGAATTAAGAAAATCAAGCGTCAATAAGAAGGAAGAAGAAAATGCTTTAATAAGCAATGATAACCAACAAAGGAGGTACCCAAGACCCTACAAAGGCAACAGCAACCTATTTTGCAACTACTGTAAAAGGAAAGGACACACATCAGACCCGTGTTTCAAAAAGAGAGATTATCAGCAAAAGAAGCCTGAATACAGAAATGCTGCAACAACTGAAGATAGACTATTCATATCTGCACTAAATATGACCACAAACAAGGATTCTCAGATGTGGTATATTGACTCTGGAGCTTCTCAACACTTTACACACCAAAAAGAACTTTTTACCCAATATCAAGAAATTCCAATTAAGAAGGTTTTCATGGGTGACAATAGAACACTTGATGCAGTGGGAGAAGGAACTATCCAAGTAAACCTTAGAAGCAGTGAAGGAAGCCATACACTGACCTTTAAAGAAGTACTCTATGTACCAGAAATAGCCAAGAACCTACTCTCTGTAAGCAAGGCCACAGCAGAAGGACTCAGTTTCAGTTTTGACAATTCTGGATGCAGGATCACTGATCAAAATGGTGCCCATATTGCTTTGGGCATCAGAGATCAGAATCTATACAAGTTGACTTATATTCCATCATATCTGGAAGCCAATATAAGTAACTTAAATGAAGAAACACCAATGCTTTGGCACAGGAGATTTGGACACATCAATTTTGATTATTTGCGTAAAATGATCAAAGATCAGCTAATTTCTGGAGTGAAAGTTGATCCCCCAGCTAATTTGGAGCACTGTGAAGCCTGCATATATGGGAAACAAGCCAGACAACCGTTCAAGAGCTCTGGGTTAATCAAAACTAAGAAAAAATTAGATCTAATTCACTCAGATCTGTGTGGACCTATGCAAAATTTATCCTTAGGCGGGATGAAGTATTTAATCACTTTTATTGATGATTATACAAGATACACATGGGTCTACTTCATGGAGAGAAAGGAAGAAGCTCTGTCTAAGTTCAGGGAGTTTAAAGCCATGGTGGAGAGAGAAACTGGTGAAAAAATCAAGAAAATACGCTCTGACAATGGTGGAGAATATACCTCAAAACTCTTCATCCACTTCTGCAAGATTCGTGGGATAAAGCAAGAGACTACTGTACCATACTCCCCACAGCAAAATGGAGTAGCAGAACAAGCTAACAGATCAATAATTGATATGGCAAGATCTATGATCCATGATCAAAAATTATCCTATGATTTTTGGGCGGAATCAGTTGCCACTGCTGTATACCTTAAAAATAGGAGTTATAACGGAATACTTTGTGATTCTACTCCATTTGAAGCATGTATGGATACAGACCAAGTGCAGAACATCTAAGAATATTTGGGTGTACAGCATATGCCAAAAAACTGGCCGGAAATCAGTCAAAATTTGAGCCAAAAAGTGTAAAATGCATATTTTTGGGCCACTGCAATGAGAGTAAGGCATACAGACTCTACAATACCAAAGCAAAGAAGCTGATAAAGTCCAGGGATGTGTTGTTTGATGAAAATTCAAAATTTTCACAAAAAATGACATCAGATGATGACGAAAATTTGATCTCAAGTCCACAAATTGTCAGGATTGAATCAGAGCAAAACAATGAGAATTTTTTCACTCCAGAGGACTCTACAACCATGGTTCAGCCAGAATTAGTGCCCAGGAATATCCCAGAAGTGATCATTCCAGTATCAAATGCCCGGAGATCCAATTGGACAAGAAATAGCCCAAATTACTATATCAATGAGGGTACAAACTTAGCCTATGCCTATTCAGTCCATGTTGATGAGCCCCAGACTGTAAAAGAGGCCCTAAATAGCCCTCAGACAAAGTTTTGGAGATCTGCAATGACTGAGGAATATCAGGCACTGATGGAAAATCAAACTTGGGACTTAGTCAAATTACCAATCAACCGAAAATCAATTGGACGCAAATGGGTCTTCAAGACAAAATACAAGGCTGATGGTACAATTGAAAGATACAAAGCAAGACTTGTAGCCAAAGAATACTCTCAAATAAAAGGACTTGACTATACTGAGACCTTTGCACCGGTAGCCAAGTTTAATTCCATCAGATTAATATTGGCTATTGCAGCCAAATATAAGTTTTTTATTCATCAAATGGATGTAAAAACTGCATTTTTGAATGGAGAACTTGATGAGGACGTGTATATGGACCAGCCTGATGGGTTTGTTGACCAAGATAACCCCCATTTGGTCCGCAAGCTTAAAAAGTCACTATATGGTCTCAAACAATCACCAAGAGCCTGGAATTGCAGGATAGATTCTTATTTGGAATCTTTGAGTTTCAAAAGGAGTAATGCTGACTATAGTATATACTATAAGCCAGATAGAGCAAATCAGTTCTATTAGCTCTATATGTGAATGATCTTATTATAGCGCAATAACTAGAAACATGAAGAGACTAAATCAGCTATCTAAGAGTTCAAGATGTACAATCTAGAGAACTTAGTAGACTTGTTCTGTTGGATAGTGCCACATAGTGCCAGCCTGTTTATAGTGCCGGATCAATCTGGCACCCTATGGCACTATCTGGCACTATAATTTCTACCATGATGCCAGTGGTATGATACAGTTACTGGTAATTTTACTCAATCTTACTTATGTTGCTCAGAATAGTGCTTTCCTTGCTTTATTTACTCTTCATAATGCTCCAGACACATTTCTCTCAGTGGATGTCTTCTTGTATGAACATACTGTGCATTAATAAGTATCTTAACTATTTTACCTATTCTGCTGTTTTCTCCTATATATGACTTTCCTCTGTATTTACCTGCCAATATGCTGAATCTCTTCAGATATCTAAATGTGTGCTCTACCCTTACTCTGAAATGATTAAATATCTCATTGTAGAGCTTCTGCTTCCTGCTAAGCACACCATTCCTTGGCTTCCTATAAGCTGTAATACATCCTAATCTCTGACAATCCTCTCCTATATAGGCTAAGTCTGCCATATATTTCTCCCCTCTACTGAATTCAGGATGATTCTCTACCCAGAGTGCTTTGTCATGCCTACTTCCAGCAAATGGCCCACTAAACCAGATGATGTTACCCTCAATGTCAGTCAGTGCTTGAAACTTCACACAGTGTGCCTTGTACTTGCCAGAATAAAAGTGCCTCTGCCCTCTAGAAGGTCTGTTAATCCTCACCGGGAAGGTATCCAAAATACTCCTTATATGGAACCTGTTGCTGAACACTCTGGGATATGGAAGTCTATTGGAGCTTCTGAGCCTAGTATTCCAAGCTTGCTCTAAGTCATTCATACCCTCTGCAAGGTGGTTCTCCATTGCTGTCAGCTGGGAATGAAAGCTTCTAGGACCTTTGTTGCCATGGATGGTGGGATGAAACCTTGTGGGGCAATAGTTCTTGTAATAGCAGAGAAGCTTAACAAGGGATCTCCTTGAGTAGATTGGGGTTGATGGTCCACAGTACTTGGTATAGATCTCCTCCAGTGTGTCAAAAGGAAATCCAGTGGTAGTGATGGGATTGATGAGAAAAGACCATTCAGATGAGTAAGTCATATTAAAATTGATGGATGTTTGTATGGAGGTGGTTTGAATTGATTCGGCGCGATCTGCGTTATTTATCTGATTTTTAACACATTTTGGTTAAATCTCCATCAATTGCCATGTATCCCATCATTATGTCGCAAAAATCATCCGCAAACAATGCCTTGGTACTTTTATTGATGGTTTAATCATAGGTCTATAATCAAATAGGAAATCTGCAATTGATGTGATCTGATCCATGTCAATGCGATCCAAGATGCATCATGCATAATATATGGAAAATTCAACAATCACTTTAATTTTCATATATATTTCATATAAGACCAGGTTGATGCCAATATACTGCTGTATAAGTATCCAAATCCATTGCTATGGTCCCCATACCAAGCCTCAACTCATCTTTGGGACAACCCAGACAAAACCCATCCCCAAGCTCACAAGCGCGGTCCGGACCGGAAAAGTTGATGTTGGATCAGTTCAAGTTCTTGCCAAATGATTTTAGTATGGCCCAAGTGTCTATGATGAGCCTTCATACAGATATTTGGGCATTACTGATTAATCTAGCAGAACTAGATACCTCAGAGAGTTGACAAAGATGGAAGAATTTGAGTAGAAAGCTGTGGCATGAGTTCTACATCAAGATGCCAGCCAATGTATGTAAAAAGATATATAACAAGACAAGTATTGAAATCAAGAATGAGCTGAGAGTGAGGGGATTTGACGAAGAAGCTGCGCAGGAACAATTTCGCGCGCAATTTGCACAGTTTGTGCCTCAACTTTGGGAACCAAAGAGATTTTGAATGAGTTTTTGCCTCAAATGACTAATGTACTACGTGATATATTAGTAGAGCTAAGTGGCTTCCAAGAGCAATATACACAGGACTCATCCAGGCAACAGCTCCAAAGTATCAGACAGAGGGTAAGTGAATACCTTGAGGAATCAGATGGTGAGCTTCAGGAGGAAGAATACAGACCATGAGCAACATCGTCCAGATTGTGCCAGCACGCCTTGCTGGATTCCCTACAATCTCTTGCAACCACAGCGCGCCGGCGCATGTCAGTCCAGAGTATGCCAACACCCTTTACCAGAACGCCCTGCGTCAAGTCAACGTGCATTGAGTCAACCCGCGTTGGGTCAATGCGCGCGCTTCAGAGCAAAACTACAAGAACTCGCCAAACTGCTCATTTAGACACAAGTCCATTGGAGTGGACCAAGTCGCGTCAACATGCGGCATCACATTGAACTCAGCCAAGGGCCATCTCAACGTGTCAAGGCACGCCTGCGCGTGCCGTCTTGCCTGACCATCAGCAAGTTACTTCTGGTGAACTGACTGATGATGACCAACATGAAGTGCCTCAACCACCGGAGCCCTTGGCAAGTAAAAGAACGCGTCAGCGCATGGCACTACAGGCCGGTTCAGTTGGTTCAGTTGGAGCAATTCAGCACGGCCAAGCTGCAGCATTGCACTCATCAACTAGGAGGCAAAATACTGACTACAAATACACAAGTAGCCAAGATGATAGTCAGCCAGGAAGTAGTATAGGTGTGCAAAGTGAGTCACTACCAAATGCTTCAGTAGTAATCCCTGTGAGAAAAAAACCCAGGAGAAGATGATGCGATTGCTTTGAATTGCTCACATTTGTAATGATCCCAACAACCCTTTTTTTTTGCAATCCAAATTGAGCCATTGCAAATCAGTGATCATCAAATTTTTGATATAAGTAATATCAAGGTTGTCTCACATTTGAGACAGAACCCCTATAAATAAACACCCTGCATATATATACATAATCTGTACTACCAGTGCAGCTATTGGATCTGTTTTGCACCTACACAATTGCTTGCGTGCTAGCTATGACACCTTGTCCAAACACTAGATCAGGGATTTACTTGCTCAATGGGCAAAATGGGATATTTAATGGCAAATCAGGTAGCTTTTTCAGTAGTCAATGAGCCAATTGGGGGCTGCCAGTTTCAGGATACTTTTGGACCAATTAACCACTGAGATACCGTCCAATTGGAGTGAGGGTAACCAAAATGGTAAGTATCAGTGTAGTTTATAGTGTGATACACATTTATTTCCATTTACATTGAAGAAACATATCCAAATACCAGATTTTACCTGCCATTATAGCGGTATCCGATTGTGCACGTGATGCAAACATTATGAGTTGGCGCAATTATCCGCGCCAACCTCATTGTGTCAGATTGTGCCATAGTGTGCGAGATTGTCCCGCATAGTGCAAAATCATCCAAGAACAATCCTGCCTTCTGGTAGCTATAATATCGCGCCCAATCGTTCTTTGCGACTGAAGATCGCGCAGCGCGCCCTGGCACGGTACGATGGAACAAGTCTAGTTACTACTTAGGGATTAAGTTCTCCATAGACAGAAGTACCCAGACTATTACCCTAAGCCAATCCAAGTATATACAAGATATACTAAAGAAGTACAAAATGGAAGACTGTAAACTGGCAGCTACCCCAATGGAGACAAACCTTAACTTGGTCAAAACTCAACCAAATCAAGAGAGCTTGGTGCCATCTGAAAGCCCTGACTTTCCTTATCAATCTATGGTTGGCAGTCTGATGTATATCATGCTTGGAACACGTCCAGATATCTCATATTCAGTGGGAGTTGTCAGCCAACATAATCAGAATTATGGATCTGATCATATTGCAGCAGTTAAGCGGATTTTTAGATACCTAGAAGGAACTGCTGATATCTGCTTAAGATACACTTATAAGGATTCAGAACAGGATTTTGTGGGATACTCTGATGCTGATTGGGGACAAAATTTGGAAGACAGAAGATCCACCACAGGATACACCTTTCTTTACTGTAAAGGAGCAATTTCATGGAATTCAAGAAAGCAACCAACCGTGGCACTTTCTACTACAGAGGCAGAGTATATGGCAGCCTATGAAGCTACAAAAGAAGCAATGTGGTTAAGAAAGCGCTTTGTAGATTTAGGCCTATGTCAAAAAATGCCTATTACTTTATTTCAAGATAATCAAGGATGTATACAATTAGGTAGAAATCCAACTTTTCATGCTAGAACCAATCACATAGATATTAGACATCATTTCATACGTGAAGCTATAGAGAATAACTTAGTTAGCTTAGTTTACTGTCCTACAGATGAAATGATTGCAGACATATTTACCAAACCACTAGCAAGAGACAAGATTGAATATCTTAGGTCAAAATTAGGACTAGTCAGTATGAACATTTAGCTGAGTGGGAGTGTTGTAAAAATTTGTATTTTCCACCTAAATATTCACCTAACTTAGTCACTTAGATCATCACCTTTAAATCCTGGAGAATACTGACCAAATTCCTTGTCGGGATATACTTAGAATATTTTCACCAAAATACCAGGTACCCAGAACATGAAAATTCTCAAAGTTGTCCAAACAGCCCCAAACTTTGCACACATGTTCTTGGGACCTTCCTTAACCTATTCTACGTGTTTGTAATGCCAAGACCATGTAAAAGTATAAATACTACTTTTACATTCAATAAATCATTAAGTGAAAACCACATAATCTACTTGTCCTCCCAATCACTTCCAATATCTCCAAGACTCTTACAACAAACATGACCACAAACAAGGATTCTCAGATGTGGTATGTTGACTCTGGAGCTTCCCAACACTTATACACCAAAAAGAACTTTTTACTCAATATCAAGAAATTCCAATTAAGAAGGTTTTCATGGGTGACAATAGAACACTTGATGCGGTGGGAGAAGGAACTATCCAAGTAAACCTTAGAAGCAGTGAAGGAAGCCATACACTGACCTTTAAAGAAGTACTCTATGTACCAGAAATAGCCAAGAACCTACTCTCTGTAAGCAAGGCCACAGCAGAAGGACTCAGTTTAGGGGGGGAGACAGTCACCAACAGGTGAAATCTTTATTTCATTTGAAACAAAGAAGCCAGCGCTACTGTTGTAGCTTTGATACAAGAGTGTGTAGCTGAGGGGAATTTGTAGGTAAGTTAATAAGAAGTGATGATAGTTCTTCAGTGCTCAAGACACTGTTCAGTGGGAAGGGGGGTAGCAAGAGAGGTAAGAATGACTTGTGAACAACATTAATGAGGGGAATGTGATAAGGATTGATATTCATCATAAAGGGAGTGTGCTGCTGCAGATATTGCTGCCAAAGGTCTGTCAAGTACTTCAGGTAGGCCAGCTTGGGTTTTTCTGACTGCAGAATAAATTCAGCAAACTTCTTGACTTCAGGATCTCCAAGTATAGTTCTCCAGCAGGAGCCAGGTGTTGTGTGGTGTGTTCTCTTCCAGGCCTTAATCAGTGGGTTGCTGCAGTTGTGAAGTCTGAGGTATAATCTGGTTCTAAGGTAGAGAAGTCTGATCTTATAGGGCATAAACCCAAAAGCACCAAGAATAGCATGTCTGTAGGGGCATTCAGGCAAATGAGGCACCAAGGAGGTAATGCACCATACTGCAAACTTGTCAAGCTTAGTGCAGTCTCTAGAAGTAAGAGAGAGAAGTGGTAAGCCAAATTCCAGGACAGGGAAAACAAACTGCTTGAGTAGAAGGAGGCAGCTGGGAGCTGAAGTTGTAGGAGGAGTAACAGCCAGTAGCTTGTGGAGTGCCTGTCTTGCCAGGATAATTCTCTTCTTCAGGTGTGCTCCAGAGTCTAGTCCAGTAGGAAGGAAAGGAAAGCCAAGATATGTAGCAGAAACCTGAGCAGGTAGAGTGGAGTTCTCCAAGTTGATGGGAGAGCCCAAAGGTACTGTCTTTGCAATGGAAAGCTGGAGATTATTCTTCTGCAGATACTGGTGGATGGTCTGGGAGTCTTGTTGCACATTGGAGGAGGATATTCTGATGTCATCAGCAAAGAGAGTAACCAGGCAGTCAGCTGAGAGTCTTGGGAAATCATTCAGGAAGATGGCAAACAGTATAGGACCAAGCACAGAGACTTGAACCACTCCATTAGGAACTGAGAACACAGCTGATTGCTCACTTGGGTGCAGAATTCTTGCTTGTGGATCCAGAAACAGAGACCTGACAAGGAGGGTGAGAGAGGTACTGGAGAAGCATTGCAACTTGGACCAAAGCAGATTTCTGTCAACTGAATCAAAGGCCTTAGTAATATCAAACAGAACAGAGGGATACTTGCACTGGAGAGAGTGATCTTGGCTAAGTATGACTGCATATTCCAAGGAGAGGCCAGGAACAAAGCCAAACTGTGCAGGATGAAACTTGAGTGAGTCAGAGTAGAGCTCCTGAGCAAGCAGAAGCTCAAACACCTTTCTGCAGGTGGGCAGCAGAGATATTGGCCTGTAGGAGCTAGGATCCAGGTGCTTTCCTTTACCCTTGTACAGTGGCAGAACATTTGCAAAGGACCATTCCTCAGGAGTAGAAAGCTGGGCTGAGCATTGTTGAAACAGTGGAAGCAGAAGTGCAGACATGGCCTTGGTACTAGTCTTCAGAAGCTCATAAGAGATTGTGTCCACACCTGGAGCAGTAGAGTTGGGAAGCCTCTTGAGCACATTATGGATTCTCCTTTGATCAAGTGCAAGTGGGATGGGCAGAGTCTTGAAGTCAGGATGAAAGCCAGGAGTTGAGTACTGCTTTGTAGAGAAGAAGATGTTAGCCAGCTGTTCTGTTGAAGGTAACTTCCTGGAAGAGGGCCTCATTGCCCTGTAGAGTCTTGATACTGTTCTTGTTATAGAGTTGGAAGATTGCAGAGGCAAAGAACTCATAATATGATCCCAGAGCTGAGTATGCAGAGTGTGGTGAATTGCCTTGGAGTGATGTATTGCTGTCAGGAGGAGTTTCTCTGTTTTTGGGCTAGGGAAACTCATGTAGCTTTGTTGCAGGGCTGAAACAATGGATTCCCATTTTCTTGAGGTAACAGCAGTAGTCTTGCATGGGTTAGGGTTAGGGTTAGGGCTTAGGGTTAGGGTTAGGGTTAGGGTTAGGGTTAGGGGTTAGGGTTAGGGTTTAGGGTTAGGGTTAGGGTTAGGGTTAGGGTTAGGGTTAGGTTAGGGTTAGGGTTAGGGTTAGGGTTAGGGTTAGGGTTAGGGTTAGGGTTAGGGTTAGGGTTAGGGTTAGGGTTAGGGTTAGGGTTAG
>MCFE01000950.1:0-24330 GCA_002104905.1 Basidiobolus meristosporus CBS 931.73
CAAAAAAGCAAATATATATATATATAGATATAGGTATTCATCGTCCAGAATGAGAAAAAGAGAAGTGAGGAGTGCGTGATTTGAACACGCAACCTTTCGCTCTGGAGGCGAACGCGCTACCGTTGCGCCAACCCCCCACTTTCCATAGCTTCCCAAGCTTAGTTTGATTCGTCTTCAACACCACCTTCATATTTGTACTGACCAAATAAATGGGATTAATTTAGGATATCTGCGATAGCTTGTAAATAGTAAAATAATTTTTTGGTAACTCTATATGCACATTCTCCCTCGTATTGGTAAGCACCGCACAACATAAGAATTGGATGACACAAAATATGATTGTACTCTCGAAGTTTCCTCACATACAATCGCAAGTCACGTATAAAGCAAATTAATGTTAAAAAGCGCTATAAATCAAGCATGTCTTCGTGGTGTAGTTGGTTATCACGTCTGTCTAACACACAGACGGTCCTCGGTTCGAATCCGAGCGAAGACATCTCTTTTATCTCGCTAGCTATTTCATTTTGATGGTCTATAGTTTAATTGGAGTAAGTGCATAGATAAAAGACATGGTACGAACATAGTGTACAAATGAGTGTGGTCTGACCAAGGAGCAGCCTCGGTAACTTACCAACTAATAGGACCGACATTTAGTGCGTGAATGCAGTATAGATAGTTACCAGAGTACACTCATCATGTGTACAATACACGAGTTTACATTCATACTTGTTGCCTCATTCTCGATAGTAAATATAGACTCGTAGCATCTACAAGAGAGTTAAAATAAAGACGTTCATTCTAAAATGGGTCACAAAATGAGATAGATGTGACTCAGATGGTAGAGCATAGCATTGGGATCGATGTCTGCAGTCTCGCCTCCCGCGGGCACAAAATGGAGGACCTGGGTATCGATCCAGTGCCTCTCGCATGCTAAGCGAGCGCTCTACCATCTGAGCTAGACCCCCAAATATGTGAATATTTGGAGATACACATCTATCTCATTTTGTGACCCATTTTAGAAATGAACGTCTTTATATTTACCTGCCCGCTTCTCTACTCTCTTGTAGATGCTACGAGTCTATATTTACTATCGAGAATGAGGCAACAAGTATGAATGTAAACTCGTGTATTGTACACATGATGAGTGTACTCTGGTAACTATCTATACTGCATTCACGCACTAAATGTCGGTCCTATTAGTTGGTAAGTTACCGAGGCTGCTCCTTGGTCAGACCACACTCATTTGTACACTATGTTCGTACCATGTCTTTTATCTATGCACTTACTCCAATTAAACTATAGACCATCAAAATGAAATAGCTAGCGAGATAAAAGAGATGTCTTCGCTCGGATTCGAACCGAGGACCGTCTGTGTGTTAGACAGACGTGATAACCAACTACACCACGAAGACATGCTTGATTTATAGCGCTTTTTAACATTAATTTGCTTTATACGTGACTTGCGATTGTATGTGAGGAAACTTCGAGAGTACAATCATATTTTGTGTCATCCAATTCTTATGTTGTGCGGTGCTTACCAATACGAGGGAGAATGTGCATATAGAGTTACCAAAAAATTATTTTACTATTTACAAGCTATCGCAGATATCCTAAATTAATCCCATTTATTTGGTCAGTACAAATATGAAGGTGGTGTTGAAGACGAATCAAACTAAGCTTGGGAAGCTATGGAAAGTGGGGGGTTGGCGCAACGGTAGCGCGTTCGCCTCCAGAGCGAAAGGTTGCGTGTTCAAATCACGCACTCCTCACTTCTCTTTTTCTCATTCTGGACGATGAATACCTATATCTATATATATATATATATTTGCTTTTTTGATTGCACCTGTGTTATGTGGAACGTCTCTATTTTGCACTATCCTACTGTGGCAATCAAGCTTTTGTTGCCCGAGTTATCTTTTTGATGGCATGAGTTATATTACATTCAAGATGGAAATCTCTCGAAAGCTCGCATAGCTCAGTTGGTTAGAGCGTGGTGCTAATAACGCCAAGGTCGCAGGTTCGACCCCTGCTGTGAGCATTATCTTTTATCCTTTATTATTGATCTTTTTGTGTATCAGCTAAAGATTCCCTAGCATTGTGTGGACTATTGTTGCTTAAGTGGTCACAAGTTTAATATTCGGGTGGTCCCAATGTTGTGCTTATGATGTTATATGCGCACCCAGTCACTCCCTAACCCAAATCCAGTATATAAAAATATAAGCACCTATACCCTGATTGCAAGGCATTTCACGAAATACGTATTTATGCTTGTAGTATTGTAAATGTACATGCCAACGCATGAGGCTTTACTTTGCCAACAGAGTACTCTTGTTGTATAATCTTTGTATCTTCACAACCAATTCTCAGATAGTATAGTGGTAAGTATCCCCGCCTGTCACGCGGGAGACCCGGGTTCAATTCCCGGTCTGAGAGCTTTTTTTTGGCATTAATTCTCGACACAGAAAATATGTGATCACCAGTTTGGACTATCGGGTGTCCCGTTGATATTTTTGATAGGCCCTTTTTGATTTGGTGACATAACCATTAAAAAGTTTCCTGTATTCTGCTTGGCATGTCATAGATGTAAGGATATTTATCCGTGTTTGAGCTCTAGTTTGTGCCTACATAGAATCAATGACACATTCACCATGTTCTGCGAAGCAAAATAATATTGATATTCTACTTGGCGTTATCATTATTGTGTGCTTTTTGTAAAGAAAGTGGTTTCTTCTTGCTGAAATGGGCGTATGGCCAAATGGATAAGGCGCCTGACTACGGATCAGGAGATTCCAGGTTCGATCCCTGGTATGCTCGTTCTTTTTTGCCAATCCTTGATCGATTGCCCAAGGGTTTCTGCTTCATTTTTGCGCTAACCATGATTGCCGTAAGAGTATTGAGGAAGCTGTAGAGTACAATCTCAATAGAACGCATATATTCATTGACATGGTATCATCATTGCACCGCGCTAACGGGAATAGTGTTTGCGTATGTTTATTAAACATATATCAGGGAAACGTGTAAGACAGCATAGCTTTTGAAAGTAGAACATTGTTAATAAACGCCTTGCTCATCTACAAAAGTTTATTTCCCTCGTTATTAGTTGATAAACATACTATCAAGCTCACCTTTAAGCTGTCTATAGCATACTTGGTTTAGTGGTATAATTACCGCCTGCCACGCGGTAGACCGGGGTTCGATTCCCCGAGTATGCATTTTGACAACCTTTTATGATTTCCACTCTACAATAAAGTGGCACACTCAGTACAATCCCTCAATTTGCCGCTACAATCAACTTCCAAATTGGTCATGTGTGCTGTGGCATTTAATATCTTTATTCAAATTGGCTTTGTGGTTTCCTCTTTTACTAGCCACTATATTCCACCTCTTAACACTTTCCCAGTAAAATGGGTTTGCTGGCTAGCGTATTAGCACATTGTCTTCAGCTCCGCCCCAGTCTAGGGTTCCGGAAAACATATACTTTTAGGCTGGACACGGGTGGAAATTTTCGGCTACGATTTTCTAAAATTTATGCATAACCGGCTTCCACCTCTGGCGCTTAGGTATTACCTAAATCATATCCACACCACGGAGTCGAACCTGTTCTTTTTGCGCTGCATCTAATCAACAAGGCCAACATCACTGGAAACCCTAAGCTAGATTAATTTGCCCACCCTACATCAAGAATGAATTGAAGTGAACCGTAAGAAGGCCTGAAGCACTCCATGATTGTATAAAGATATACGTTGCCATACAAGATGCTTTGGTTGGTGATGGTGCTACTTGTCAAGTGCGCTGCGCTCTAAAATCTATCATACGGGGTTGAACTAGAGTTTCTTGAAATACAAATTAGGTTCATGTGCGTAAACCCATAATAATGCCTCCTTGGCTCAGTTGGCAGAGCGTCTGCCTAGTAAGCAGAAGGTCGCTGGTTCGATTCCGGCAGAAGGCATTTTTACATCTTATATTACCTCAGAGAGATGTACCATTTTGCACTGGACCTACTAAAGAAAGCTTTCAGAGCGTGGCCAGCTTTACTTCATCCAGCCTCGGTTTTAATGATTATTTGTTCGAACGCCTTTTGGAGATGGTTTTTTTTTTGCAAAAGTAGTAATATCGGAGATCAAATTTGACAAGTATTACAGGGTCCGCATGATGGTATGTTGGCAGATAGATATAAGTATAATGCATTAGTAAGATAACAAATTAAGTGTTATGATTTAAATCCTAACTAGTCACTACCGATCACTTGAACACTACTGATCGAACACCTGGAATTCCACACAGACGATCAATCGCACTCAGTGATACACACGTTATTTAATACATCTTGAACCCTCCTTTTGGAAGCTTGCCCTACGTTATCGGAAGCTCTCCCTCCGAGGCTATCTCTATATAAACTCCTTTGAACACTATCAATAAAGCATCAACCTTTTACCGGTTCATCAACTATTCAGATAACCTCTCTGATTCGTATTGGACATCCTCCGGTCCTCCTCCGCTTGCCCTCGATTCATAACATTGGTAGCAGCGAACCTCCGATCTCCAAAAAACAAAAACCTCCGTACCTCCCAGAAACTTTTCCAATCTCTCAGAAACTCTTCCGATCTCCCAGAAACTTTTCCAATCTCTCAGAAACTCTTCCGATCTCCCAGAAACTTTTCCAATCTCTCAGAAACTCTTCCGATCTCCCAGAAACTCTTCCGATCTCCCAGAAACTCTTCCGATCTCCCAGATATTCTTCCAATTGTCCAGAGATACCCTCCGTACCTGCCCGAGACCCTCCCAACCTCCCAGAGAAACCCTCCGTTTCACTCAAAAAAAGAAAAAAAACAGTACCCAGTCAATTCTGCCAGAGAACCAGCCCCCTTGGTAAACACACCCGCCTACCGCAAATCAAACAATACCCAAAAACAAAATGAGTGAAGAAAAGCCAAAATTTAGCTCTTCAGAAGAAATGTTGGCCTATATTGAGAGTCTTGAACAACAAGTTGCTGAGTTAGCCGGTCAAGGACAGTCCCACACAACTGAGCCTGCGGCCCTCCCTAGTCTGGACCCAAGAATGGGTAGGCAGACAGACTTGGACTCTTTACATTTTGTGAACACCCAGAGATCATGGTTTACTGGTCAAGGTATACAGAGAGAGGGTGAAGCCTCATCTGTAAGACCTGCGGTGCCTCCCAATTCCTTGAATCTTGGAGAAGATGGGCAAGGCTCTCTGGACTTCACAAAACAATATAGAGCAACAAATCTGAAACTTCAGAAACCCAACATCTTTGAAGGCAAAAGACACACTGCCACTCTAGAGACTTGGATATTTGAAGTAGAGCAGTACCTATACTTCTCAGATGACTCTGAAGAAGTCAAAGTACATTATGCCTGTTCACTTTTCAGAAAGGAAGCAACCATGTGGTGGAAACTTCACATTCAAGGAATGAATAGGGGCATCTTTCCACCCATAGCCTCCTGGGCTGACTTTGTTAAAGCATTGAGAAAGAGGTTTACACCTATCAATGCTGATAGAATGGCAAGAGAAAAACTGTCCAAACTCTTTCAAGCCAAGTCTGTTCAAGAGTACAATGAGCAGTTTAACTTGCTTAGTATGGAAATTCAAAACATGCCTGATACTGAACTACTTGAGCAATACCTAAGAGGCCTGAAATCCAACACTAGATGGGAAATTGAATACAAAGACCCCAAAACCCTAGTAGAGGCTATGGAACTGGCAGAAAGATATGATGCCATACACTTCAGAAGGGCTGTCAACCACAGAATTGGTCACTCAAGAACTACTACAGGCCTCAAAGCCAATAACCACATACCTATTGGTAGTCAACCAATCACTGAACAAGGTGCACACTACCCCCACACACTGGAGCCTATGGACCTAGATGTTATGCAGAGCACACCAAGACCTTCTAAAGAGGAATGCTTCAAGCTTGGACTATGCTTTTACTGCAAGGAACAGGGTCATAAAGTCAATGAATGCCCAAAGAGGCCATTACAAAGAGTATTCCAACTCTCCACTAAGGAGGAGGAGCACACAATCAGCCTTGTTAAGGAGTATCAGAGGACTCAGAGCTTATATACTACCCCAAAGATGCTGAAACTCCCAGGGATTCTCAACAACAACCAATGTGTCTCTGTACTCATTGACAGTGGAGCAACTGATGTCTACATTTCAAAAGATGTAGCTGATCAGATGAAGCTACAAACAATCCCTTGCCCCCCAATTCACATCCTCTGTGCCACCAAGGAATCAATTATAGTGAACAGCAGGACTGAACCCTTGACTTTACAAATCAGGGACTTCCAAGACACCATTTCCCCAATTATCATACCCCAAGCCAACTTTGAAATCAATGTGGGACAAACTTGGCTAAGAAAGCACAATCCTGACATAAACTGGCAGACTCAGGAAGTTGTAATCAACAAGGATGATGCAAAATATCATCTGTCACCCAAACCAACCCTGGACAAAGGCAATGCACCAGAACACACCATATCAAAGAAACAGTTTGCCCACTCTATCAGACAGAATCCCAAACTGTTGCACATGATAGCCTTTGCCAAAATCCAAGAGACCACAGAAGTGACAAATGACAGGCTCAAGACCTTGTTAGCAGAGTTTCAAGAGGTTTTTCCCAAGGAAATCCCTGCACTACCCCCAAGCAGAGAGATTGACCATGCCATAGAAGTAACAGATGATAAACCAAGAAACAGAGCCCCATATAAGTTCTCCCCAAAGGAAATGGAGACTTTGAAGGAAACATTGAAGGACTACCTGGCTAAAGGCTGGATAAAACCCAGTAAATCACCATGGGGAGCTCCAGTACTCTTTGCTCCAAAGAAGGATGGGAAGCTACGGTTCTGTGTGGACTACAGGGCCCTAAATGCAATCACTGTCAGAAATTCCTACCCATTACCAAGAATTGATGCCCTCTTTGACCAACTGGGGAAGGCAAAGATATTCTCTAAAATAGACCTGGCATCTGGATATCACCAAATCAGAATTAAGCCTGAAGACACCTCTAAGACAGCATTCAACACAAGATATGGTCATTATGAGTTTGTTGTGATGAGCTTTGGCCTGACTAATGCCCCAGCAACATTTCAGACACTCATGAATAGCATCCTGGAACCATATTTAGAGAAATTTGTCCTGGTCTACTTAGATGACATTCTGATCTATAGTACCAGCATGGATGACCACATGAAGCACTTGAAGACAGTACTGGCTATACTAAAAAAGCACAAGCTATATGCACAACTTCCTAAGTGTGAATTCCTCACCAGATCAGTTGAATACCTTGGTCACATAATCTCAGATAAAGGACTACACATGGATCCAGCCAAGATAGATGCTATCCAGAAATGGGAAGCCCCAAAGTCACTCACTGAAATGAGATCCTTCCTGGGACTTGCATCATATTACAGAAGATTCATCAGGGACTTTGCAACTATTGCAGCCCCCCTTACAGACTTGACCAAAAAAGAGAAAGACTATATATGGACCCCAAACTGTGAGACAGCTTTCCTAACTCTGAAAGAAAAGCTATGCCAAACCCCTGTGCTTCAGTTGCCTGATTTCTCAGAACCTTTCTGTGTATACACTGATGCTTCAGATCTAGCTGTTGGAGGGGTACTGACTCAAAAAGAACACCCGGTTGCTTATGAGTCCAAAAAGCTATCAGTAACTGAACAAAACTACCCAGTCCATGAAAAAGAACTCTATGCCATACTACATTGTCTGAGAGTGTGGAGATGCTACTTGGAGGGCAAACACTTTGTGGTATATACAGATCATGCATCCCTAAGATACATTCACACCCAGAAGCTATTATCCAGAAGAATAACTAGATGGATTGAAGAACTACAACAATTTGATTTTAAAATCCACTACCTCCCTGGGCCAAAGAATACAGTTGCTGATGCACTCTCAAGGCAACATATATCAATGGTAGATCATGAGTTGGACTGGCCAGAATACATGCCAGAGTACTTGGCAAGTCAGACAATGCCAGAAGATTTATCACAGGAAGTAAGGGTCAAGATTAAGAAAGAAGCAGAGAATTTCTCATATGGTGAAGACGAGGTACTTTACAGACACATGGAAGAAATAGGGCCTGTACCATATATTCCATTTGTATACAGAGGTGACATGATAATCAAGAATCATAAAGCCTTTGGACATCTGGGCATCCAAGGAACTTATGAAATAACTAAAAGGAGAGCCTGGTGGCCTAAACTCAAACAATTTATAGCTGAGACCCTCAAGACCTGCCCTGAGTGCCAGCTGGCTAGACCATACAACAAGGAACATGCCCCATTAGAACCACTGACTCCAGTTCCAGCATTCTACAGATGGGGAATTGACTTCATTGGAATATTGCCTGAAACTTCAAGAGGGAACAAGTGGATCATAACTGCAATTGACCATACCACTAAGTGGTGTATAGCAAAAGCCATGCCAGCAGCTACTGCAAAAAATGTTGCAAAATTCCTTTACCTGGAAATCTTTATGCAGTTTGGATGCCCAGGTGAAATTCTGTCTGACAGAGGAGCAAACTTTTTGGAACAAACCTTGAAAGAATACCTTCAGATAATGGGGGTTAGACATTTGAAGACATCAGCATACCACCCTAGAACAAATGGGGTCACAGAGAGGTTCAATGGACTCTTTGGGAAGATGCTGACTACTTATGTCAAAGGAGCCAAACATAAGTGGGATGAATTTGTACATCAAGCACTCTTTGCCTGTCGTATTAGAGTCCATTCAGCAACACAAAAGTCCCCCTTCTACCTAGTGTATGGTACACATCCAAGAATCCCAGGTGATACCTTACCACCATACATCTGGGACTTAAAGAACCAAAAAGACTTGGCAGAATTCAGAACAAGGGAACTGGAAGAATTAGGACATGCAAGACATGATGCCATCAAGAATTTAAAACGACAAGCAGAGAAGATGAAAGAACAGTACAACAAAACAGTGGTAACAAAACCCTTAACTTTGGGAAAACTTGTATTAGTCCGAAATGAAAGTAGGCTAAAACTAGAACCACATTGGGTTGGACCCTTTATTATCACAAGAGAAATGCCCTTCAATACATTTCAACTCGCAGACATGTCAGGTAAAGTAAAGGAGGACCTAGTGCATAGAGACCGACTAAAGGAAGCACAGCTAAAAAACCCAATGACACCACCAACCAAATACTGGTATTACAAGTCCGATAGACAGGACTCTTCAGGAGAAGAACCTCTTTAAGTGTGGGAGTATGTTATGATTTAAATCCTAACTAGTCACTACCGATCACTTGAACACTACTGATCGAACACCTGGAATTCCACACAGACGATCAATCGCACTCAGTGATACACACGTTATTTAATACATCTTGAACCCTCCTTTTGGAAGCTTGCCCTACGTTATCGGAAGCTCTCCCTCCGAGGCTATCTCTATATAAACTCCTTTGAACACTATCAATAAAGCATCAACCTTTTACCGGTTCATCAACTATTCAGATAACCTCTCTGATTCGTATTGGACATCCTCCGGTCCTCCTCCGCTTGCCCTCGATTCATAACATAAGTATATTCCGAACATAGCTCAGTTGGTAGAGCGGAAGACTGTAGTGTTATAGCAATCTTTAGGTCCCTGGTTCAAATCCGGGTGTTCGGACTTTTTAATTATTTTGGTAAGCATTACGATATTTTTATTTTCGAAGAGAATCTACTTGTGGAATGAAAATAAATGGGACATACATGTTAACTAGTTTGCTACGAGCCAATTCTAAAATGCGTATTCAAAAAGAAAAGGAACGCTCCTGGGTGGGCTTGAACCACCAACCTCCTGATTAACAGTCAGACGCGCTAGCCAATTGCGCCACAAGAGCTTCACACTTGGGCATTCTTCACCTAGATTCAAAGCTGTATATTCTTCCGTATAGTATCTGACAAGAAAATTCCTGTCAATGTTCCACCTCACAGCCATATGCCGGATTTAAGTTACGCGGAGTACACTTTAATGGAAAATGAGTTGAAATGCCACCTTCAGCAAAGCAAGATTCTGTACTTTTCTGGGTATAAAGAGTATCTTTGGCTTTTCTCGCTTCACTCTAGCACATAATATAGTCAAGGATATTTCACTCCATGTTTCCGTAAGAAACATTACAGGTACCTACGCGTGAGTATTAATATAAGCCCGGCTAGCTCAATCGGTAGAGCGTGAGACTCTTAATCTCAAGGTTGTGGGTTCGACCCCCACGTTGGGTGCACTACTCTTTTTAGATATCCATCGTGGATTGGTTACCTCAAAATATACTTGATAATAGAATCTGGAGTATATGGTATATCAATGGTTGGAGCAACCTAAGCTTGGACGTATAGCTCAGTGGTAGAGCAATTGACTGCAGATCAATAGGTCGGTGGTTCAAATCCGCCTGCGTCCTTCTTTTATTACTTTTATGGATTTTGGTCTTCATCGTTTTACAACTTGCATGCTACGCATAACAATACGACGACCTCTACTACTTGCGAGCACCAAATATCCTCGAGTTCGTAGCCAAAAGTTATCCCAAGCAGTGCTTTGGTTCAAAATGGAGGACCTGGGTATCGATCCCAGTGCCTCTCGCATGCTAAGCGAGCGCTCTACCATCTGAGCTAGACCCCCAAATATGTGAATATTTGGAGATACACATCTATCTCATTTTGTGACCCATTTTAGAAATGAACGTCTTTATATTTACCTGCCCGCTTCTCTACTCTCTTGTAGATGCTACGAGTCTATATTTACTATCGAGAATGAGGCAACAAGTATGAATGTAAACTCGTGTATTGTACACATGATGAGTGTACTCTGGTAACTATCTATACTGCATTCACGCACTAAATGTCGGTCCTATTAGTTGGTAAGTTACCGAGGCTGCTCCTTGGTCAGACCACACTCATTTGTACACTATGTTCGTACCATGTCTTTTATCTATGCACTTACTCCAATTAAACTATAGACCATCAAAATGAAATAGCTAGCGAGATAAAAGAGATGTCTTCGCTCGGATTCGAACCGAGGACCGTCTGTGTGTTAGACAGACGTGATAACCAACTACACCACGAAGACATGCTTGATTTATAGCGCTTTTTAACATTAATTTGCTTTATACGTGACTTGCGATTGTATGTGAGGAAACTTCGAGAGTACAATCATATTTTGTGTCATCCAATTCTTATGTTGTGCGGTGCTTACCAATACGAGGGAGAATGTGCATATAGAGTTACCAAAAAATTATTTTACTATTTACAAGCTATCGCAGATATCCTAAATTAATCCCATTTATTTGGTCAGTACAAATATGAAGGTGGTGTTGAAGACGAATCAAACTAAGCTTGGGAAGCTATGGAAAGTGGGGGGTTGGCGCAACGGTAGCGCGTTCGCCTCCAGAGCGAAAGGTTGCGTGTTCAAATCACGCACTCCTCACTTCTCTTTTTCTCATTCTGGACGATGAATACCTATATCTATATATATATATATATTTGCTTTTTTGATTGCACCTGTGTTATGTGGAACGTCTCTATTTTGCACTATCCTACTGTGGCAATCAAGCTTTTGTTGCCCGAGTTATCTTTTTGATGGCATGAGTTATATTACATTCAAGATGGAAATCTCTCGAAAGCTCGCATAGCTCAGTTGGTTAGAGCGTGGTGCTAATAACGCCAAGGTCGCAGGTTCGACCCCTGCTGTGAGCATTATCTTTTATCCTTTATTATTGATCTTTTTGTGTATCAGCTAAAGATTCCCTAGCATTGTGTGGACTATTGTTGCTTAAGTGGTCACAAGTTTAATATTCGGGTGGTCCCAATGTTGTGCTTATGATGTTATATGCGCACCCAGTCACTCCCTAACCCAAATCCAGTATATAAAAATATAAGCACCTATACCCTGATTGCAAGGCATTTCACGAAATACGTATTTATGCTTGTAGTATTGTAAATGTACATGCCAACGCATGAGGCTTTACTTTGCCAACAGAGTACTCTTGTTGTATAATCTTTGTATCTTCACAACCAATTCTCAGATAGTATAGTGGTAAGTATCCCCGCCTGTCACGCGGGAGACCCGGGTTCAATTCCCGGTCTGAGAGCTTTTTTTTGGCATTAATTCTCGACACAGAAAATATGTGATCACCAGTTTGGACTATCGGGTGTCCCGTTGATATTTTTGATAGGCCCTTTTTGATTTGGTGACATAACCATTAAAAAGTTTCCTGTATTCTGCTTGGCATGTCATAGATGTAAGGATATTTATCCGTGTTTGAGCTCTAGTTTGTGCCTACATAGAATCAATGACACATTCACCATGTTCTGCGAAGCAAAATAATATTGATATTCTACTTGGCGTTATCATTATTGTGTGCTTTTTGTAAAGAAAGTGGTTTCTTCTTGCTGAAATGGGCGTATGGCCAAATGGATAAGGCGCCTGACTACGGATCAGGAGATTCCAGGTTCGATCCCTGGTATGCTCGTTCTTTTTTGCCAATCCTTGATCGATTGCCCAGGGTTTCTGCTTCATTTTTGCGCTAACCATGATTGCCGTAAGAGTATTGAGGAAGCTGTAGAGTACAATCTCAATAGAACGCATATATTCATTGACATGGTATCATCATTGCACCGCGCTAACGGGAATAGTGTTATGCGTATGTTTATTAACAGCATATATCAAATGAAGCAGAAACCCTTGGGCAATCGATCAAGGATTGGCAAAAAAGAACGAGCATACCAGGGATCGAACCTGGAATCTCCTGATCCGTAGTCAGGCGCCTTATCCATTTGGCCATACGCCCATTTCAGCAAGAAGAAACCACTTTCTTTACAAAAAGCACACAATAATGATAACGCCAAGTAGAATATCAATATTATTTTGCTTCGCAGAACATGGTGAATGTGTCATTGATTCTATGTAGGCACAAACTAGAGCTCAAACACGGATAAATATCCTTACATCTATGACATGCCAAGCAGAATACAGGAAACTTTTTAATGGTTATGTCACCAAGTCAAAAAGGGCCTATCAAAAATATCAACGGGACACCCGATAGTCCAAACTGGTGATCACATATTTTCTGTATCGAGAATTAATGCCAAAAAAAAGCTCTCAGACCGGGAATTGAACCCGGGTCTCCCGCGTGACAGGCGGGGATACTTACCACTATACTATCTGAGAATTGGTTGTGAAGATACAAAGATTATACAACAAGAGTACTCTGTTGGCAAAGTAAAGCCTCATGCGTTGGCATGTACATTTACAATACTACAAGCATAAATACGTATTTCGTGAAATGCCTTGCAATCAGGGTATAGGTGCTTATATTTTTATATACTGGATTTGGGTTAGGGAGTGACTGGGTGCGCATATAACATCATAAGCACAACATTGGGACCACCCGAATATTAAACTTGTGACCACTTAAGCAACAATAGTCCACACAATGCTAGGGAATCTTTAGCTGATACACAAAAAGATCAATAATAAAGGATAAAAGATAATGCTCACAGCAGGGGTCGAACCTGCGACCTTGGCGTTATTAGCACCACGCTCTAACCAACTGAGCTATGCGAGCTTTCGAGAGATTTCCATCTTGAATGTAATATAACTCATGCCATCAAAAAGATAACTCGGGCAACAAAAGCTTGATTGCCACAGTAGGATAGTGCAAAATAGAGACGTTCCACATAACACAGGTGCAATCAAAAAAGCAAATATATATATATATAGATATAGGTATTCATCGTCCAGAATGAGAAAAAGAGAAGTGAGGAGTGCGTGATTTGAACACGCAACCTTTCGCTCTGGAGGCGAACGCGCTACCGTTGCGCCAACCCCCCACTTTCCATAGCTTCCCAAGCTTAGTTTGATTCGTCTTCAACACCACCTTCATATTTGTACTGACCAAATAAATGGGATTAATTTAGGATATCTGCGATAGCTTGTAAATAGTAAAATAATTTTTTGGTAACTCTATATGCACATTCTCCCTCGTATTGGTAAGCACCGCACAACATAAGAATTGGATGACACAAAATATGATTGTACTCTCGAAGTTTCCTCACATACAATCGCAAGTCACGTATAAAGCAAATTAATGTTAAAAAGCGCTATAAATCAAGCATGTCTTCGTGGTGTAGTTGGTTATCACGTCTGTCTAACACACAGACGGTCCTCGGTTCGAATCCGAGCGAAGACATCTCTTTTATCTCGCTAGCTGTTTCATTTTGATGGTCTATAGTTTAATTGGAGTAAGTGCATAGATAAAAGACATGGTACGAACATAGTGTACAAATGAGTGTGGTCTGACCAAGGAGCAGCCTCGGTAACTTACCAACTAATAGGACCGACATTTAGTGCGTGAATGCAGTATAGATAGTTACCAGAGTACACTCATCATGTGTACAATACACGAGTTTACATTCATACTTGTTGCCTCATTCTCGATAGTAAATATAGACTCGTAGCATCTACAAGAGAGTAGAGAAGCGGGCAGGTAAATATAAAGACGTTCATTTCTAAAATGGGTCACAAAATGAGATAGATGTGTATCTCCAAATATTCACATATTTGGGGGTCTAGCTCAGATGGTAGAGCGCTCGCTTAGCATGCGAGAGGCACTGGGATCGATACCCAGGTCCTCCATTTTGAACCAAAGCACTGCTTGGGATAACTTTTGGCTACGAACTCGAGGATATTTGGTGCTCGCAAGTAGTAGAGGTCGTCGTATTGTTATGCGTAGCATGCAAGTTGTAAAACGATGAAGACCAAAATCCATAAAAGTAATAAAAGAAGGACGCAGGCGGATTTGAACCACCGACCTATTGATCTGCAGTCAATTGCTCTACCACTGAGCTATACGTCCAAGCTTAGGTTGCTCCAACCATTGATATACCATATACTCCAGATTCTATTATCAAGTATATTTTGAGGTAACCAATCCACGATGGATATCTAAAAAGAGTAGTGCACCCAACGTGGGGGTCGAACCCACAACCTTGAGATTAAGAGTCTCACGCTCTACCGATTGAGCTAGCCGGGCTTATATTAATACTCACGCGTAGGTACCTGTAATGTTTCTTACGGAAACATGGAGTGAAATATCCTTGACTATATTATGTGCTAGAGTGAAGCGAGAAAAGCCAAAGATACTCTTTATACCCAGAAAAGTACAGAATCTTGCTTTGCTGAAGGTGGCATTTCAACTCATTTTCCATTAAAGTGTACTCCGCGTAACTTAAATCCGGCATATGGCTGTGAGGTGGAACATTGACAGGAATTTTCTTGTCAGATACTATACGGAAGAATATACAGCTTTGAATCTAGGTGAAGAATGCCCAAGTGTGAAGCTCTTGTGGCGCAATTGGCTAGCGCGTCTGACTGTTAATCAGGAGGTTGGTGGTTCAAGCCCACCCAGGAGCGTTCCTTTTCTTTTTGAATACGCATTTTAGAATTGGCTCGTAGCAAACTAGTTAACATGTATGTCCCATTTATTTTCATTCCACAAGTAGATTCTCTTCGAAAATAAAAATATCGTAATGCTTACCAAAATAATTAAAAAGTCCGAACACCCGGATTTGAACCAGGGACCTAAAGATTGCTATAACACTACAGTCTTCCGCTCTACCAACTGAGCTATGTTCGGAATATACTTAATTTTGGGTTTTATCTTACTAAATGCATTATACTTACTATCTATCTGCCCAACATACCATCATGCGGACCCTGTAATACTTGTCAAATTTGATCTCCGATATTACTACTTTTGCAAAAAAAAAACCATCTCCAAAAGGCGTTCGAACAAATAATCATTAAAACCGAGGCTGGATGAAGTAAAGCTGGCCACGCTCTGAAAGGCTTTCTTTAGTAGGTCCAGTGCAAAATGGTACATCTCTCTGAGGTAATATAAGATGTAAAAATGCCTTCTGCCGGAATCGAACCAGCGACCTTCTGCTTACTAGGCAGACGCTCTGCCAACTGAGCCAAGGAGGCATTATTATGGGTTTACGCACATGAACCTAATTTGTATTTCAAGAAACTCTAGTTCAACCCTGTCTGATAGATTTTCGAGCGCAGCGCACTTGACAAGTAGCACCATCACCAACCAAAGCATCTTGTATGGCAACGTATATCTTTATACAATCATGGAGTGCTTCAGGCCTTCTTACGGTTCACTTCAATTCATTCTTGATGTAGGGTGGGCAAATTAATCTAGCTTAGGTTTCCAGTGATGTTGGCCTTGTTGATTAGATGCAGCGCAAAAAGAACAGGTTCGACTCCGTGGTGTGGATATGATTTAGGTAATACCTAAGCGCCAGAGGTGGAAGCCGGTTATGCATAAATTTTAGAAAATCGTAGCCGAAAATTTCCACCCGTGTCCAGCCTAAAAGTATATGTTTTCCGGAACCCTAGACTGGGGCGGAGCTGAAGACAATGTGCTAATACGCTAGCCAGCAAACCCATTTTACTGGGAAAGTGTTAAGAGGTGGAATATAGTGGCTAGTAAAAGAGGAAACCACAAAGCCAATTTGAATAAAGATATTAAATGCCACAGCACACATGACCAATTTGGAAGTTGATTGTAGCGGCAAATTGAGGGATTGTACTGAGTGTGCCACTTTATTGTAGAGTGGAAATCATAAAAGGTTGTCAAAATGCATACTCGGGGAATCGAACCCCGGTCTACCGCGTGGCAGGCGGTAATTATACCACTAAACCAAGTATGCTATAGACAGCTTAAAGGTGAGCTTGATAGTATGTTTATCAATTAATAACGAGGGAAATAAACTTTTGTAGATGAGCAAGGCGTTTATTAACAATGTTCTACTTTCAAAAGCTATGCTGTCTTACACGTTTCCCTGATATATGTTTAATAAACATACGCAAACACTATTCCCGTTAGCGCGGTGCAATGATGATACCATGTCAATGAATATATGCGTTCTATTGAGATTGTACTCTACAGCTTCCTCAATACTCTTACGGCAATCATGGTTAGCGCAAAAATGAAGCAGAAACCCTGGGCAATCGATCAAGGATTGGCAAAAAAGAACGAGCATACCAGGGATCGAACCTGGAATCTCCTGATCCGTAGTCAGGCGCCTTATCCATTTGGCCATACGCCCATTTCAGCAAGAAGAAACCACTTTCTTTACAAAAAGCACACAATAATGATAACGCCAAGTAGAATATCAATATTATTTTGCTTCGCAGAACATGGTGAATGTGTCATTGATTCTATGTAGGCACAAACTAGAGCTCAAACACGGATAAATATCCTTACATCTATGACATGCCAAGCAGAATACAGGAAACTTTTTAATGGTTATGTCACCAAGTCAAAAAGGGCCTATCAAAAATATCAACGGGACACCCGATAGTCCAAACTGGTGATCACATATTTTCTGTATCGAGAATTAATGCCAAAAAAAAGCTCTCAGACCGGGAATTGAACCCGGGTCTCCCGCGTGACAGGCGGGGATACTTACCACTATACTATCTGAGAATTGGTTGTGAAGATACAAAGATTATACAACAAGAGTACTCTGTTGGCAAAGTAAAGCCTCATGCGTTGGCATGTACATTTACAATACTACAAGCATAAATACGTATTTCGTGAAATGCCTTGCAATCAGGGTATAGGTGCTTATATTTTTATATACTGGATTTGGGTTAGGGAGTGACTGGGTGCGCATATAACATCATAAGCACAACATTGGGACCACCCGAATATTAAACTTGTGACCACTTAAGCAACAATAGTCCACACAATGCTAGGGAATCTTTAGCTGATACACAAAAAGATCAATAATAAAGGATAAAAGATAATGCTCACAGCAGGGGTCGAACCTGCGACCTTGGCGTTATTAGCACCACGCTCTAACCAACTGAGCTATGCGAGCTTTCGAGAGATTTCCATCTTGAATGTAATATAACTCATGCCATCAAAAAGATAACTCGGGCAACAAAAGCTTGATTGCCACAGTAGGATAGTGCAAAATAGAGACGTTCCACATAACACAGGTGCAATCAAAAAAGCAAATATATATATATATAGATATAGGTATTCATCGTCCAGAATGAGAAAAAGAGAAGTGAGGAGTGCGTGATTTGAACACGCAACCTTTCGCTCTGGAGGCGAACGCGCTACCGTTGCGCCAACCCCCCACTTTCCATAGCTTCCCAAGCTTAGTTTGATTCGTCTTCAACACCACCTTCATATTTGTACTGACCAAATAAATGGGATTAATTTAGGATATCTGCGATAGCTTGTAAATAGTAAAATAATTTTTTGGTAACTCTATATGCACATTCTCCCTCGTATTGGTAAGCACCGCACAACATAAGAATTGGATGACACAAAATATGATTGTACTCTCGAAGTTTCCTCACATACAATCGCAAGTCACGTATAAAGCAAATTAATGTTAAAAAGCGCTATAAATCAAGCATGTCTTCGTGGTGTAGTTGGTTATCACGTCTGTCTAACACACAGACGGTCCTCGGTTCGAATCCGAGCGAAGACATCTCTTTTATCTCGCTAGCTGTTTGATTTTGATGGTCTATAGTTTAATTGGAGTAAGTGCATAGATAAAAGACATGGTACGAACATAGTGTACAAATGAGTGTGGTCTGACCAAGGAGCAGCCTCGGTAACTTACCAACTAATAGGACCGACATTTAGTGCGTGAATGCAGTATAGATAGTTACCAGGGTACACTCATCATGTGTACAATACACGAGTTTACATTCATACTTGTTGCCTCATTCTCGATAGTAAATATAGACTCGTAGCATCTACAAGAGAGTAGAGAAGCGGGCAGGTAAATATAAAGACGTTCATTTCTAAAATGGGTCACAAAATGAGATAGATGTGTATCTCCATATATTCACATATTTGGGGGTCTAGCTCAGATGGTAGAGCGCTCGCTTAGCATGCGAGAGGCACTGGGATCGATACCCAGGTCCTCCATTTTGAACCAAAGCACTGCTTGGGATAACTTTTGGCTACGAACTCGAGGATATTTGGTGCTCGCAAGTAGTAGAGGTCGTCGTATTGTTATGCGTAGCATGCAAGTTGTAAAACGATGAAGACCAAAATCCATAAAAGTAATAAAAGAAGGACGCAGGCGGATTTGAACCACCGACCTATTGATCTGCAGTCAATTGCTCTACCACTGAGCTATACGTCCAAGCTTAGGTTGCTCCAACCATTGATATACCATATACTCCAGATTCGATTATCAAGTATATTTTGAGGTAACCAATCCACGATGGATATCTAAAAAGAGTAGTGCACCCAACGTGGGGGTCGAACCCACAACCTTGAGATTAAGAGTCTCACGCTCTACCGATTGAGCTAGCCGGGCTTATATTGATACTCACGCGTAGGTACCTGTAATGTTTCTTACGGAAACATGGAGTGAAATATCCTTAACTATATTGTGTGCTAGAGTGAAGCGAGAAAAGCCAAAGATACTCTTTATACCCAGAAAAGTACAGAATCTTGCTTTGCTGAAGGTGGCATTTCAACTCATTTTCCATTAAAGTGTACTCCGCGTAACTTAAATCCGGCATATGGCTGTGAGGTGGAACATTGACAGGAATTTTCTTGTCAGATACTATACGGAAGAATATACAGCTTTGAATCTAGGTGAAGAATGCCCAAGTGTGAAGCTCTTGTGGCGCAATTGGCTAGCGCGTCTGACTGTTAATCAGGAGGTTGGTGGTTCAAGCCCACCCAGGAGCGTTCCTTTTCTTTTTGAATACGCATTTTAGAATTGGCTCGTAGCAAACTAGTTAACATGTATGTCCCATTTATTTTCATTCCACAAGTAGATTCTCTTCGAAAATAAAAATATCGTAATGCTTACCAAAATAATTAAAAAGTCCGAACACCCGGATTTGAACCAGGGACCTAAAGATTGCTATAACACTACAGTCTTCCGCTCTACCAACTGAGCTATGTTCGGAATATACTTAATTTTGGGTTTTATCTTACTAAATGCATTATACTTACTATCTATCTGCCCAACATACCATCATGCGGACCCTGTAATACTTGTCAAATTTGATCTCCGATATTACTACTTTTGCAAAAAAAAAACCATCTCCAAAAGGCGTTCGAACAAATAATCATTAAAACCGAGGCTGGATGAAGTAAAGCTGGCCACGCTCTGAAAGGCTTTCTTTAGTAGGTCCAGTGCAAAATGGTACATCTCTCTGAGGTAATATAAGATGTAAAAATGCCTTCTGCCGGAATCGAACCAGCGACCTTCTGCTTACTAGGCAGACGCTCTGCCAACTGAGCCAAGGAGGCATTATTATGGGTTTACGCACATGAACCTAATTTGTATTTCAAGAAACTCTAGTTCAACCCTGTCTGATAGATTTTCGAGCGCAGCGCACTTGACAAGTAGCACCATCACCAACCAAAGCATCTTGTATGGCAACGTATATCTTTATACAATCATGGAGTGCTTCAGGCCTTCTTACGGTTCACTTCAATTCATTCTTGATGTAGGGTGGGCAAATTAATCTAGCTTAAGGTTTCCAGTGATGTTGGCCTTGTTGATTAGATGCAGCGCAAAAAGAACAGGTTCGACTCCGTGGTGTGGATATGATTTAGGTAATACCTAAGCGCCAGAGGTGGAAGCCGGTTATGCATAAATTTTAGAAAATCGTAGCCGAAAATTTCCACCCGTGTCCAGCCTAAAAGTATATGTTTTCCGGAACCCTAGACTGGGGCGGAGCTGAAGACAATGTGCTAATACGCTAGCCAGCAAACCCATTTTACTGGGAAAGTGTTAAGAGGTGGAATATAGTGGCTAGTAAAAGAGGAAACCACAAAGCCAATTTGAATAAAGATATTAAATGCCACAGCACACATGACCAATTTGGAAGTTGATTGTAGCGGCAAATTGAGGGATTGTACTGAGTGTGCCACTTTATTGTAGAGTGGAAATCATAAAAGGTTGTCAAAATGCATACTCGGGGAATCGAACCCCGGTCTACCGCGTGGCAGGCGGTAATTATACCACTAAACCAAGTATGCTATAGACAGCTTAAAGGTGAGCTTGATAGTATGTTTATCAATTAATAACGAGGGAAATAAACTTTTGTAGATGAGCAAGGCGTTTATTAACAATGTTCTACTTTCAAAAGCTATGCTGTCTTACACGTTTCCCTGATATATGTTTAATAAACATACGCAAACACTATTCCCGTTAGCGCGGTGCAATGATGATACCATGTCAATGAATATATGCGTTCTATTGAGATTGTACTCTACAGCTTCCTCAATACTCTTACGGCAATCATGGTTAGCGCAAAAATGAAGCAGAAACCCCTGGGCAATCGATCAAGGATTGGCAAAAAAGAACGAGCATACCAGGGATCGAACCTGGAATCTCCTGATCCGTAGTCAGGCGCCTTATCCATTTGGCCATACGCCCATTTCAGCAAGAAGAAACCACTTTCTTTACAAAAAGCACACAATAATGATAACGCCAAGTAGAATATCAATATTATTTTGCTTCGCAGAACATGGTGAATGTGTCATTGATTCTATGTAGGCACAAACTAGAGCTCAAACACGGATAAATATCCTTACATCTATGACATGCCAAGCAGAATACAGGAAACTTTTTAATGGTTATGTCACCAAGTCAAAAAGGGCCTATCAAAAATATCAACGGGACACCCGATAGTCCAAACTGGTGATCACATATTTTCTGTATCGAGAATTAATGCCAAAAAAAAGCTCTCAGACCGGGAATTGAACCCGGGTCTCCCGCGTGACAGGCGGGGATACTTACCACTATACTATCTGAGAATTGGTTGTGAAGATACAAAGATTATACAACAAGAGTACTCTGTTGGCAAAGTAAAGCCTCATGCGTTGGCATGTACATTTACAATACTACAAGCATAAATACGTATTTCGTGAAATGCCTTGCAATCAGGGTATAGGTGCTTATATTTTTATATACTGGATTTGGGTTAGGGAGTGACTGGGTGCGCATATAACATCATAAGCACAACATTGGGACCACCCGAATATTAAACTTGTGACCACTTAAGCAACAATAGTCCACACAATGCTAGGGAATCTTTAGCTGATACACAAAAAGATCAATAATAAAGGATAAAAGATAATGCTCACAGCAGGGGTCGAACCTGCGACCTTGGCGTTATTAGCACCACGCTCTAACCAACTGAGCTATGCGAGCTTTCGAGAGATTTCCATCTTGAATGTAATATAACTCATGCCATCAAAAAGATAACTCGGGCAACAAAAGCTTGATTGCCACAGTAGGATAGTGCAAAATAGAGACGTTCCACATAACACAGGTGCAATCAAAAAAGCAAATATATATATATATAGATATAGGTATTCATCGTCCAGAATGAGAAAAAGAGAAGTGAGGAGTGCGTGATTTGAACACGCAACCTTTCGCTCTGGAGGCGAACGCGCTACCGTTGCGCCAACCCCCCACTTTCCATAGCTTCCCAAGCTTAGTTTGATTCGTCTTCAACACCACCTTCATATTTGTACTGACCAAATAAATGGGATTAATTTAGGATATCTGCGATAGCTTGTAAATAGTAAAATAATTTTTTGGTAACTCTATATGCACATTCTCCCTCGTATTGGTAAGCACCGCACAACATAAGAATTGGATGACACAAAATATGATTGTACTCTCGAAGTTTCCTCACATACAATCGCAAGTCACGTATAAAGCAAATTAATGTTAAAAAGCGCTATAAATCAAGCATGTCTTCGTGGTGTAGTTGGTTATCACGTCTGTCTAACACACAGACGGTCCTCGGTTCGAATCCGAGCGAAGACATCTCTTTTATCTCGCTAGCTGTTTGATTTTGATGGTCTATAGTTTAATTGGAGTAAGTGCATAGATAAAAGACATGGTACGAACATAGTGTACAAATGAGTGTGGTCTGACCAAGGAGCAGCCTCGGTAACTTACCAACTAATAGGACCGACATTTAGTGCGTGAATGCAGTATAGATAGTTACCAGGGTACACTCATCATGTGTACAATACACGAGTTTACATTCATACTTGTTGCCTCATTCTCGATAGTAAATATAGACTCGTAGCATCTACAAGAGAGTAGAGAAGCGGGCAGGTAAATATAAAGACGTTCATTTCTAAAATGGGTCACAAAATGAGATAGATGTGTATCTCCATATATTCACATATTTGGGGGTCTAGCTCAGATGGTAGAGCGCTCGCTTAGCATGCGAGAGGCACTGGGATCGATACCCAGGTCCTCCATTTTGAACCAAAGCACTGCTTGGGATAACTTTTGGCTACGAACTCGAGGATATTTGGTGCTCGCAAGTAGTAGAGGTCGTCGTATTGTTATGCGTAGCATGCAAGTTGTAAAACGATGAAGACCAAAATCCATAAAAGTAATAAAAGAAGGACGCAGGCGGATTTGAACCACCGACCTATTGATCTGCAGTCAATTGCTCTACCACTGAGCTATACGTCCAAGCTTAGGTTGCTCCAACCATTGATATACCATATACTCCAGATTCGATTATCAAGTATATTTTGAGGTAACCAATCCACGATGGATATCTAAAAAGAGTAGTGCACCCAACGTGGGGGTCGAACCCACAACCTTGAGATTAAGAGTCTCACGCTCTACCGATTGAGCTAGCCGGGCTTATATTGATACTCACGCGTAGGTACCTGTAATGTTTCTTACGGAAACATGGAGTGAAATATCCTTAACTATATTGTGTGCTAGAGTGAAGCGAGAAAAGCCAAAGATACTCTTTATACCCAGAAAAGTACAGAATCTTGCTTTGCTGAAGGTGGCATTTCAACTCATTTTCCATTAAAGTGTACTCCGCGTAACTTAAATCCGGCATATGGCTGTGAGGTGGAACATTGACAGGAATTTTCTTGTCAGATACTATACGGAAGAATATACAGCTTTGAATCTAGGTGAAGAATGCCCAAGTGTGAAGCTCTTGTGGCGCAATTGGCTAGCGCGTCTGACTGTTAATCAGGAGGTTGGTGGTTCAAGCCCACCCAGGAGCGTTCCTTTTCTTTTTGAATACGCATTTTAGAATTGGCTCGTAGCAAACTAGTTAACATGTATGTCCCATTTATTTTCATTCCACAAGTAGATTCTCTTCGAAAATAAAAATATCGTAATGCTTACCAAAATAATTAAAAAGTCCGAACACCCGGATTTGAACCAGGGACCTAAAGATTGCTATAACACTACAGTCTTCCGCTCTACCAACTGAGC